>CAHIKZ030003164.1:2862500-2960000 GCA_903632075.3 Acanthosepion pharaonis
TGCTTTGAATCCAATTCCTTCTCTAGAAGCGATAAGCATGAATAAAGTATTTTTAAAAATCTTTTTTGTTGTTTAATTCCTATTCAAAGATAAAGTAATACAAAATTAAACTGGCAAAATCTTTTACAAATGAAGATATTCCTATGTTGTGTTAATGCGAGATCTGTTCGCTTCGAGTAAACTCACGTAAAAGCCACGTAAAGCCCCGTAACAAAGCCAAGTAAACCCACGTAACAAAGAGATTTCGTATTAAGAAAGACTGAAACCATTTTGAGAGATCTGTCTATATAACATTTCATTGTGTTTTATATTTATATTGTGATCGATATTAGATATTGATTCATTCGGATCCCATTTTTGATGACCTTTGCTCTTTTTTTAACACTTACATTCAACTGCTGCCCCTTTTTTCAAATATTTAACGAAGCCGATAACCTTCTGGGAATGTGAAAAAGACCAATTATTTCATTTTATCAGGTGTATTTTTCACATTCACTTAGCCTTTACGTTCAGTGTCCTTCTTGGGAAGATTCGAAGTTCATACCATATGGATCCAAATGTCAGCTATAATCAGAAACTGGCCTCATTATTTTCAAATGTATTATAAAAGATCAGCTGGGAATGATATTGTCGAATCTACTTGAATGTTGGGTGAATTTCATTAAACATTTTGAAGAGATAAGATACCATGTGTAACAGCAAAATTGTCCAAGTCATGTAACAGCATAATTGTCCATCCCACATGTTTAATAACTAAAACTAATTGAGTTTCTTTGTTTCCAGGTTTTTAGATAAGATGTTTAGCCATCTCGTCGTAAGATTCACTGAAAAAGCCTTTGCATTACCGAGCTAAAAAAAGAGCAGATTAAAATTGCTTTCTGTCAAACCCACTGTCTTCCCAAATGAGCAATGGCGAAATGAAAAAGATAATTCAGGTTTTTAGTAATGGTACCAAAATTCATACTCTGACTTTCATCATCCATTCAGGAACCATCTAGAGAACGGTGAGTAAGTTTAAAAAAGAAGGAACAATAGAGAGCAAAACTGGTTAGAGAGGGCGAAGATCATCTTGAATAAGTTGGAAAATCAACCATATATATATATATATATTGTAAGTGTTTGATATTTAGTGTAATACACGCTGGGGCTGAATCTATTTTTATATTTTAAACACACACACACACACACACACACACATATATATATATATATATATATATGTGACATACACACCCACACACACACACACACACACATATATATATATATATATATATATATATATATATATATATATATATATATATATATATATATTTATTATGAAATGGACAAAGTCCGACAATTATTTAAGAATTTTTTAAGGTTAATACGTTCTTTTTATTTTTAAGTAAATGCACTGTTTATAATAAACAGTATTAACAACATTTACCAACCTGAATGTCCAAGAAATTGTCATAAAAAATATACGCCCTCCGACAGAATCGAACCTGTATCCTATACGGAACCGCCATAAAACCTGACGTGTCTTAACTGCTTTCGCCACATATCTGCTCAATGCGTCTCCAAATGGAAACAAATGATGTCATACATTATGAAATAGACAAAGTCCGATAATTATTTAAGACATTTTTACGAAATTGAAAATGAGTTATTGTTTTTGAACGCGCAAAAGCAACGCTGAGTTTGATTTTAAATTTTTAAAGCTTGTGCGTTCATATAAAATATGGTGATGAACAAATTTTTTACTGGTAAATTTTTCTGTCAAAGTGGCATGAACTATATTGTTCAATAATTACAGTAATGTCGCACTTATTATCCAAAAGTTGCGCGTTCAAAAACAATAACTCATTTTCAATAGCATTTTCGGATACAACAATACATATATTTTCGTTGTCCTCTTATTACTAAGAGAAAAAACAAGAACAACATCTATTCTATACCTGAAGATGTCTGTAGGAACAGACGAAAGCTTGTAGTAAAATAAGAACTAATACGGCAGAAATTTATATAAACAAGGATCATTTCATTCATAACGGATACGGAGGTTTTTGTATATTATTTGCGATGATGGATGTCTCGCCATTTAAATCATTAACCTTTGCATTAGTTTTTGTGTGAATAATTCATGTATTTGTAAATTGATTGCACGTTTATCGTAATATATATATATATATAGAGAGAGAGAGTAATTATTAGTAGGATTTGATAATTATATTTAATTAATTCATCGAGTTTGATAGAAACCTGAACAGAACGCAGAAAGCACTGGGCTGCCGTTTCGTCCTGTATTTGGGACTCATCAGCAGTGCGCATCCACTACCGAGAATTGAAACCCTGACAGTTAGGTTGTCAAGCAAACATCATACCAACTGTTCCAATGGGCCTCGGAGACGAAGAGATTGCAAATCAGACTCAACAAAGCGCCGCTCGCTCACATATTCCGTGGCGGAACTCTTACTGAGTTCTCTGTAACCATAGGACTGTGCCCCCTGGAGCCACGACTACTATAATGCTCTAGAGTGAGCGGCTTGGTGAGAGTAGTAGGAACTTAATTCTTATATTTGTATTTATGCTGAATAAAATGCGATAAACTAAAAGGACCGTTAAAATATCTGGAAGAAAGTGGTTATAAAAATTAAACTGTTAAAAAAATATTCTTTTAAGGCTCAAAGCGATTGAATCAAGTCAGTTGAAAAGTAGCTAAGAAAAAATCAAATCTTCTTCGACTTTTTAGAACGTTATATATATATATATATATATATATATATATATATATATATATATATATAAAGAGAAAGAACAGAAAGATATATAATCCGGTGTTCTTATAGATATTTTTATTTTTACAAAATAGTGCTCAATGTAAATTTACAGAGCATTAATATTATAAATTAACTGATTTAAAATATGTTTTTCGCTACACAGTTCTAACCATGTTTCAAAAATGGAAGCTACAAGCTTCGAATTTAATTTTGTAATTAAATTACAAGCGAATTTTGCTTGAGGATGAAATGGAACCAATGTCTTTAATTTAATTACAAAATTACCCTTTGTTCACTGGGGTAGACTGTTCTAGTGCCACGTGCCATGTTTAATGGATGTCAGTTGTCAGTTATCTCCTGTTAATTTCCCTCTGAAAGTTCTCCACTGACTTAACCGGGTATTGAACTCACACTCTTTGGGTCCTGTCGCTGGATTTAACTAACGCTTTTATCCACTGTGCCATGGCAACAGAGATGTGGACAATGGTCCGAATAATGTAAATAATGTACATAATACCCCATCTCAGAAATATAGACAGAAAAAGTAGAACTTCAATCAATTTTCAAAAAATAAATGCAACTGCCGATAAATTACGATCTGTTCCTTAAACGGCCAATGTATGGCTGATAATATTAGCATGAATTCTGATAACGATGTCAAATTTTGTATTGAGACATTCGATGATGACAGAAACGAAGACATTAAGACATTCGATGATGATAGAAACGAAATTTCCAAGGGTTTCAGGAACAGTGAAAAACCTTGGAAATTTCGTTTCTATCATCATCGAATGTCTTTAGACAATGTAAGAGGTATTTCTCTCTCCGAACAATTTTGCAATTAAAGAATGGCGGTAATACAGAAATTATAACGGCAAATATTGTAGTTAAACTCAAATCTTATAATGGAGAAAGCCGATAGATGTAATTTAAAACTTGTAGAAAATGAAAGCACTTAAATAACTCTAACTTATTAAACTAGAGAAATGAATTGATGGTCACATGTCGGTAAAAAATAACTCTTGAAATCTTGGTTAAATTCGACTTTTCCTTATTTAAATTCTTCTGTTTACTTATCGGGCATTATTTTATAGTTTTAGGTCCGTTTAATGTAATAGAAATAAAAAAAAATACCTTTAATACCCGTTTATTTCAAATATAAAATAAAATCATTCATCTCCGTTTTATTTAAATATAAAACTTAAATTTCGGCAATATATTTTTGTCTTTAAAATAATTTTTTAAATACAAATTATATTTTATATTTTGTATAGTTTTAGATCCGTTTCTTTCTTATTCAAAATTAAAAAAAAAAAAAAACAGTTCTCCCTGTATAATATATGGACTACACCATCATTGCGCTAACCGGCTATTTTTTTCTTAAAATTTAAATTATGTAACTGTCAGTCTCTACTCAGCACCTGTGTATTGCACTGTCATGACAATTTATATATAAATCGGATTATATATACCAGTAAAATTTATATATATATATATATATATATATATATATATATATATATATATATATGCAATCAGGTGAAAGTGGAATTTTACATATTATTAAAATAATTAATTTTTCTTCATGTTCAATGTGGAATATTCTCGATATGAGACATTCTGTTTGTGTGTTAGCCAAAAATGAAACAGATCCAAGAGCATATAAGTCACTAAAACATTGATAAGCTGTGATACAGACAATTCTAGAAAGAAAATTCGGATTGAAACATTCTGTGAACAGTGGATGACGTGTCGTGAAATTATGTAAAACAAAGTATAATATTTTTTCTCAATAAATCCACATTACAACCAAAAAACGTTTGCGGCACCCCTCTTCTTTTTAATATACATACTTTTCTCTCGTTGGAACCACTACAACATATTTCTTTTATATATATATATATATATATATATATATATATATATATATATATATATATATATATATATATATACTCAGAGTTAAGTTAGTAGTAAAAGACAATATTTAATTTAGAGAACGCTATTTTCATACTGACGTAATTTTCAGTTAACCGTATGAAAATAGCGTTCTCTAAATCCTTCCAGTTACTAAGGACATTTTGTTTTTGTTATTATTAGTGACTTTGTTTAAATAAATTCATTTCGTTTTTTGCCTTGAGTAAGTCCAAATTGGATGAAACGACGGCAACTACTACATTTTTCCTATTGTTATATATATATATATATATATATATATATATATACATAATGGACTGTCCCGTCGGTTTTGACGTATGAGGATCTGACAGCTTAGTTGAATCAGTTAAGAAAGTTGGTGCGATGATCTTCAGTGGCATTTAAGATCCGCGAGTGATTTACAAAGGAGCCCACATGTGGAGCAAGAGTGAGGATTGTGAGATGAGATCACTGTTAGATTGGCTGACCTTTTAGATCTTTCTCTCGCTTCTTGAAGATGATTCAGACAAGCAGATTGAAAATTGCTGAGTCCACTAAAACACGTTGATCTCTATTCTACCCGCCCCAAGGCTAAGCGCTGAAGGGTGTTATCTTGTATATTGACTGCTGACAAGTTGTTTTACAGCTTGTCTTTGTATCTTTGTCCTACATTCCTGTAGACCTGATCTAACTGGCTGTACATTAGGATATATATATATATATATATATATATATATATATATATATATATATATATATAATACATTTGTTATATTACATCGAGCACAATTTTAAAAACGAGCCAAGTTGGGTAAAGCATAAATAAGGATGTGTTCAGTTACACAATCTTCATAATTCCAACAGATTTAATCTATAAAACCTAACGATTCTGATTCTGGGGACTCAATTGGTATTGTTAAAGGTTGGATCAACAAACAATACTTTCATTTTGGCACTCAGTGGGAGGAGCAACACCCTGCTGATACTAGAAACTCTGTTGGACTAAGTGATTAATTTTGTTCCTGGCCTTAGATTATCGATTTTAGTAACCACTGGTGTCTCATGTCTGATTAGTATCAATTATATTATTTCATTTATTAAGTAAAGTAAGAAGAAACTATAATTAGTATATATATATATTACATTGGATCCTATAAATCATTGTATAATCCCCAGATCTATCTATCTATCTATCTATCTATCTATCTATCTATCTATCTATCTATCTCTTGTATTTAGCGTCTATTAGCATTGAATTTGCAATCCACTATCTAAGGGAACCTGGAGAGCAAACCTGCTGATTTGAAGACAATGCCATTTCCACACTGACGGTATCGGAGAATTTCTGAAGTTGAACAAGAATGACTTTCTATTGAATCCCGAATCCCAATTCTTTCATTCTCCTTGTATGCAGTTTTTTTTCTTCATTTTCAAAAGGTGAAGTAGTCAGTAAATGCTTCACAATTTTCCCTGTCACAAGGCCTTTTAGTCCAATAGTGGCAATCGATGATCTTTGTTCATATATATCCATTTAAATCCGTACTTATCCATCTATATATTCTAATCTAAGCAGATCATGTCTCCCTGACTGATTCTGTGCGAATCTTACATTATCTTTACATATACATCTATATATATATATATATATTGTATTTACTGACACACACACACACACACACACACACACACACACACACACACACACACACACATATATATATATATATATATATATATATATATATATATATATATATGTATGAACAAATTAACAAACCGCGCCCGCTAAAATAATCTTTAGAACAAATATAAATAAAATAAATAATCAAAAACAAATAAAAATAACACAATCCAAATAAAGAAACAAAATAATTAACTAATTAAAAACTGCTCCCGTTAAAATAACAGAATAGACTACAATAATCAATTCAAAAATTGGTTTATATATAGCTTTAATCATCTTCATAGACCAAAACAAGCTATTAAAAAAGCAACTTGAGCAAATCCCCGAAAAGTTTAGACCCTAAAGAATAATTATATAAAATAAAAAAATGAAAATGAATAAAAACAAGTAAAATAAATTGACCAAAATAAATAAATAAACAAGCCACACCCGCCAAAATAACCCCCAGAATGCACTACACACAATGCACCACAGAATCATATATATAGTCGGGAATAGACCAAACACTCGTGGACTGATGATTGCGTCCAGCATGAAACAGCCTGCCGCCTCTGAGTGTTGACTTCAATGTTCACTGATATATATATGATATTATCTATGCATCTATCTTTCATAGTCTGTACGCACACACACACACACACACACACACACACACACACACACACACACACACACACACACATATATATATATATATATATATATATATATATATATATATATATATATATATATATAATAAAAAGGCTTAAACACTAATGTTCCATGGTCATAATTCATTCCATTTACGATTCCAATGGAATAAATTATGACCATGGAATATTAGTGTTTAAGCCTTTTTATTATATCCTTACTCTGTCCTGGACATTGAGTTCTACCTGGATTCTATCTTTATGGAATTATTTTTTATACCTATATATATGTATGTGTATGTATGTATGCATATATATTTATATACTTTAGATATATGATTGCATATGTAATATTATATATATATATATATATATATATATATATATATATATATATATGATATTATCTGTCTGTCTTTCTTTACGTTGTAAATTTTTTGAGTGATCTGCTTGAATCCCTTTCTTAGAAACCTCCACAAATGGTGCCTGAAGTTTAGCCTCATTTATCCTCAGGGCTGTTGACTAAGGAAAATAGAAAGATTCTTATAAAATTCTTCCATGCACGTTGATCCTTCTGGCATAATAAAAGGGGATTTCTGTGACAATGGAAATTAAGGATAAGCAGAATTCGAAGTCTTGAATGCTTATCAATTTCTCGAAATACTCTTACGTACTTAAATAACAAAACCTGGAAGTAGGACACACTATAGTTATTCTATAAGAAAGCGAAATTACAATGGAATATTAATTCTTTTTTCGTTAATGAATACCGGACATTTTCCCCACGGCTGAAAAAGAGACTTGAGACAACGTTTCTATGGAATGATGCTAAGAATACCACATGTGAACAACGAAGACACAATGACGAACAAACGAAGACAGTTGAACGATTTAAGACTTATTATAAAGGAAGATAATTTGGATCTCATATGATCTACTGGCGGCAAGATAGAATCAGCGAGTACCCTATGAAACTAGATTACGTAAATAGATGACAAAACAGGGTCTGGGAGGAATAGTAATAGACAAACATTGGAAAGAAAATTATTGGGAAGTCAGGATCTCCCATTTTCTGAAGGAACAGAGGGAAACAGAGAATACCCTATGTAACGAGCTTGTTTGAATGGATAGCTTAAAGGCCATGTAAGTAAATGATTTAAGAAATAACAAGTGTTACAGATATATCATATATTAAACAGTAAATACATCAGAAGAGTATTGACTAGGGAGTGTATGTCGGTTGACCAGCGTTCAATCTATTCGACTGTTAATATTTAACAGCACTCCCCACGAGGGATGTATGTTGTGCAAGGCCGAGTTTAACGTGGGTTTTCCGATCCCGTAGGCTCGGCCAAAAATAAAACCAGCATAAACGGGTTCAGGGTCTGTCTACTTATCCGGACGAAACTTTGCCCTTCGGCAAAGCCTCGTTCGGGTTCCTCTCTGCTCAAGGCAGAGAGTTCGACAGTTTGAACAATCTGTTCGACTGTTAATATTTAACAGCCCCTCCCTCAACGAGGGATGTATGTGGCACAAGGCCGAGTTTACCTTGGGTTCTCCAAGCCCGTAGGCTCGGCCCAAAACATTCCTTTAGAACCCGTAAAAACAGGTTCCGGGTCTGTCTACCACACCGGACGAAACTTTGCCATTTAACAAAGCTTCGTCTGGGTTCCTCTCTGCTCAAGGCAGAGAGTTCGACAGAAATGAACAATCTGGTTGACTGTTAATATTTAACAGCCCACCCACGAGGGATGTATGTGGCACAAGGCCGAGTTTACCGTGAGTTCTCTGAGCCCGTAGGCTCGGCCAAAAATATTCCCTAAATATATCTGTATAAACGGGTTCAGGGCCTGTCTACGTCCTCGGACGAAACTTTGCCCTTGTCCAGGTTCCTTTTTGCTCGAGGCAGAGAGTTTGACAGTTGAACAATCTGGTCGAATGTTCCCACAAGGCCTTCTCTCCTACTAATCTTTTAGTAGCTGGAAGAGTCCAACATAAACTCTTTAGAGGTAGGACACCACAAGACTGACAAAAGATAGAAAGCATTGGAAAAGCATGAGGATCCACACCCTGAATAGACGGGTCACATTAAATAAAATGAGTTGTATATTTTTTTCTTTATCGTATTGTTGCTTTTAACAGAAATCTGTTATTCCATATATTCTGTTTTTTGGTTTTTGTACTATTTGTCTCCTTACCGAAAAACTATGAATTTTAAATAAATATCTAATGACTAGTCGGAACTCATATCTTTAAAGCAACTTTTTTTTATTGACTTCGGCAAAACCAATTTGCTATACAAAAGATTAATCGAAGAGATGCAAAATCTACATATATGGTACGGTGGAAATGCCAGCCACATTTTAAACTCTTACATGTATCATGCTAGTGATCTTAAGTAAACGGCAATTGTGTTCTCAGCTATTGTTTAAGGTGCCATCATTTACCCTCATGGCTTGGGCCATGCGTTTGCTGTTAAAATGTTTTAAGACATGTGAATCTATAATTCCAACACAGAGAGCTTTTCCTGCTCATTTGATGTCACGTTGTAATGATACCGTTCTCTATAGAAAATGGATCGTGCTACAGTTTGAAAATTTCAGGGCCACAGCTTAAAAGAAAGTCGCATAGAAGTCCTCGAATTTCCGGACTAAGGAAAACATTAGAAATTCGTTTACAACAGTGTATGACGCATAGAAGCCACTATTTGGAGTATGTCATTTTTAAAACCACATGACTAAAAAAGATATACCCTTTTTTAAACAACACTGAAATAAGTTTTGTAATTTCAGTTTCCATGGCCTTTTGTATGTGGAAGGTATTTCTGTCGCACCCGGTACATATAAGCCAGAACTTCACCTCCAATTAGTAAAGTTACAATACTTTATACTTAACTGCAGCTATAAAAACAACTTTCATCTCCATTGACGCTTACATTTTAGGCACGCATTGATTATAAAAATAATTCTTCAAAATAAAACAAAATGGAAGCAGACGATATTCAGTAACCGCTATTTAACAAGAACGCGATAGAAAAAGATGGTAAACACGATTTTGAAAAAACGAGGATGGACGAAGATAAATATTCTCTCAGCTTAAACATCTTTTCTTTCTTTCTTCCGTACATTTGAAATAGTCTCTCTTTCTCTCTCTTTCTTTCTTTCTCTCTTTCTTTCTCTTTCTCTCTCAATTTATTAATTCTTTCTTTAGAGATGAATATTCATCAGGACAAATAGTTTATTTCTTTCTTTCAGTTTAAATATACTTCCCCGTTTACTTGTTTGTTTGTTTTTTTTTTTCGTACAGTTTAAATAGTCTCTCCCCTCTCTCTCTCTCTCAATTTATTAATTCTTTCTTTATATAAAAATGAATATTCATCAGGACAGATAGTTACTTTCTTTCGGTTTAAAGAAACTTCCCCGTTTCCTTCTTTGTTTGTTTCTTTTTTTTGTACAATTTAAATAGTCTCTTTCTCTCTCTCTCTCTCTCTCTCTCTCAATTTATTAATTCTTTCTTGATTTAGAAATGAATATTCAGCAGGACAAATAGTTTCTTTCTTTCTTTCTTTCTTTCTTTTTTCTTTCTTTCTTTCTTTCTTTTCTTTCAGTTTAAATAGACTTCTTCGTTTAATTCTTTGTCTGTTTGTTTCTTTTCTTTCTTCCGTACAGTTTAAATAGTCTCTCTCTCCCTCTCTCTCTCTCTCAATTTATTAATTTTTTCTTTATTTAGAAATGAATATTCAGCAGGACAAATAGTTTTTTTCTTTCTTTTCTTTTTTTTTCTTTCTTTCTTTCTTTCTTTCTTTCTTTCAGTTTAAATAGACTTCTTCGTTTAATTCTTTGTCTGTTTGTTTCTTTTTTTCTTTCTTCCGTACAGTTTAAATAGTCTCTCTCTCTCTCTCTCTCCCCCTCTCTCTCTCAATTTATTAATTCTTTCTTTATTTAGAAATGAATATTCAGCAGGACAAATAGTTTCTTCTTTTTCTTTCTTTCTTTTCTTTCTTTCTTTTCTTTCTTTCTTTCTTTCTTTCAGTTTAAATAGACTTCTTCGTTTAATTCTTTGTCTGTTTGTTTCTTTTCTTTCTTCCGTACAGTTTAAATAGTCTCTCTCTCTCCCCCCCCTCTCTCTCTCAATTTATTAATTCTTTCTTTATTTAGAAATGAATATTCAGCAGGACAAATAGTTTCTTTCTTTCTTTCTTTCTTTCTTTCTTTCTTGGTTTCTTTCTTTCAGTTTAAATAGACTTCTTCGTTTAATTCTTTGTCTGTTTTTTTTTCTTTTCTTTCTTTACAGTTTAAATAGTCTCTCTCTCTCTCCCCCCTCTCTCTCTCAATTTATTAATTCTTTATTTTTATTTAGAAATGAATATTCAGCAGGACAAATAGTTTCTTTCTTTCTTTCTTTCTTTTCTTTCTTTCTTTTCTTTCTTTCTTTCTTTTCAGTTTAAATAGACTTCTTCGTTTAATTCTTTGTCTGTTTGTTTCTTTTCTTTCTTCCGTACAGTTTAAATAGTCTCTCTCTCCCCCCCTCTCTCTCTCAATTTATTAATTCTTTCTTTATTTAGAAATGAATATTCAGCAGGACAAATAGTTTCTTTCTTTCTTTCTTTCTTTCTTTCTTTCAGTTTAAATAGACTTCTTCGTTTAATTCTTTGTCTGTTTGTTTCTTTTCTTTCTTCCGTACAGTTTAAATAGTCTCTCTCTCTCTCCCCCCCCTCTCTCTCTCAATTTATTAATTCTTTCTTTATTTAGAAATGAATATTCAGCAGGACAAATAGTTTCTTTCTTTCTTTCTTTCTTTCTTTCTTTCTTTCTTTCTTTCTTTCTTTCTTTCAGTTTAAATAGACTTCTTCGTTTAATTCTTTGTCTGTTTGTTTCTTTTCTTTCTTCCGTACAGTTTAAATAGTCTCTCTCTCTCTCACCCCCTCTCTCTCTCTCAATTTATTAATTCTTTCTTTATTTAGAAATGAATATTCAGCAGGACAAATAGTTTCTTTCTTTCTTTCTTTCTTTCTTTCTTTTATTCTTTCTTTCTTTCTTTCTTTCTTTCTTTCTTTCAGTTTAAATAGACTTCTTCGTTTAATTCTTTGTCTGTTTGTTTCTTTTCTTTCTTCCGTACAGTTTAAATAGTCTCTCTCTCTCTCCCCCCCTCTCTATCTCTCAATTTATTAATTCTTTCTTTATTTAGAAATGAATCAGCACAAGTAGTTTCTTTCTTTCTTTTTTTTCTCTCTTCCTATTGTAATATTTAAAAAACCTCCCCTCATTTAATTCTTTATTTGTTTGATGGATGTTAGTTTGTTTCTTTTTTTTCTCTTTCGTCCTTTCCTTTCTTTAAGACATTGCGTTTCCCCGTTCCCGCCCATTCCGTCTTTTTATAGTTCCTTCAAATTTCTAGAATATTCGACCTCACCCTTTAAGCATCTTCTCTCCTTCATATTTTCCTTGTATTTTCTCGTATGTTCTCACTTTTTGTCGATTTAATTGTCTGCGTTATTTGCACCCTATCATACCGAACCTCTACGCGCCATTAAAACTATGGAAGGCCTTTCTAATCATTGCATTAAAAAAAATTGTTCGGAAATCAATATGAAAGAAACACACCGATCATTATCTTGCCGGAAAAGAAGACCCTTCGATTGAAATAAAAAAAAAAAAAAATTTCCTTTTTAGTTTTATTTTATTTCCCATTTGCTATATGTTCGGTTATTTCAATTTGAAGGGCATCTATTCGATTTTTTGTATGTAATAATATATTTTAATCATTGATACACACACACACACACACACACACACACACACACACATATATATATATATATATATATATATATATATATATATATATATATATATATATTAAATATGGGATATTGTCGCAAGGATAAGATCTTACAATGGGAAAGGCAATAGATGTAATTCATGTCTTGTTGAAAAATTAGTTACTTTAAAACACTTAAATAACCTTAACTTATTAAAGAAGAAAAATGAATCGATGGTTACATGTAGGGATAAAAATAAATATTTATTCAAATACATTGAACCAGATTAATTTTTTATGTAAATTGTGTTTTTTAAAGGAACCAGTATTCTCCTTTTATGTTCAATGTACAAAATTAATATTCACAACACTAAAATAATATAATAATATTTTTTGTTTAAAAATAGGATTCCTTCGGTACATAAGAGTTCTCATGTTTCATTATATGTTTGCGGTCACCCTTTAGTTGGTTCCCGGTGTGGGATATTTTTATGGCACATCATTAAATTTCTAAATAATGAAAAATTATTAAACCATAGGCAGGAGTTTTTTTTTGCCGACATCAACAAACTTTCGCATTAAATAATTAGCATAAAAAAAATCCCATAGCTAAATAAAAGTCTTAAAAGCTTAGCCAAATCATTAAATAGGAAAAACCCTTTTTGTAGTCGTTAAAAAACAAAAAAAAAACAAATTGAAATTCAGTGCAATACGATTTGTATATAAAACACCCACTTGAATAAACAAATAAATAAATACATAATCAGATGGACAATAATAAAAGACAATTCTCCAGACACATAACGACTTGTAGGCGCACCATAAAAATATCCTTCACTGGGAACCAACTAAAGGGTGACCGCAAACATTAGCCTTTAAATAGATACCCTACCCAACCTTAGCAAGACCTCTCTGAAGATGATGAATCTATTGATAAGAATTAACTCTCTGACCAATTAACGAAGGAAAATAGTCTAGTCACTCCCACAATAACGAATTTTGTAACGGACCATGCCTAAAAACACACGTAAACCGAGATATAGCTTATTCCTAAAATTTCGCTTGAAGATGAAATGGGACTAAACACCACAATTCAACTTAATTTTAATAATTATTTGGATGGTTTCGGCTCTCGTTTTTGAAACATGAAAACTCTTATGTAGCGAAGGAATCATATTTTTAAACAAAAAATATAAATTATATATAATAAAGCTCAACTTCTGTATGGAGCACTGTCTTCTTAAAAAATAAAAACAAAAATACTAAGGAACCCCGGATTATGCACGCAATGTGTTCTTTTCTATTTTCTGCATACCTGCGCACTTATATATATATATATTGGCAGCATGTCATTATTATCAAGGCATATGTTGTTCAGGACTACGGAACTTTTCTATTTAATAATCTTTTTTCTGTTTTTTTTTTTTTTGCTTTCTCGTAATTTTTTTTTTTTGGGGGGGGTCTCAGTTGTTGAAAAAAGACCCTAGTCCATGGTGTTTTGCCGGGCGCTTTCGGGTGTCATCAATCGTCATCATGGCTGTATATTTTGGTTTTGAAGTAGGTTGCGTTTTATTTTAGTTTTATAGATAATATTTTGTGGATTTAGATTAGTTTCTTAGTAATAAGGAGGGGTTTAGTGATTATTATTTGGAGGATTTGTTATTAAAATGTTTAAGATGTTTCTTCCAGCATTACATGCTATTTTATTTATGTTTGGTTTTTAATTATAATCGATTCAAGAATTTGTCATCGTTTTTTGCATTTGTTTTTATAGAAGATTATCTTCCTTTTTTTTCTTTTTCTTTTCTTTCTCTTTCTTTCCTTCTGCCCGACAACAAACCAATACGACCCGTAATGTCATCCCTTAATCTCAATTTTATCTGAATGTCACCTGGAAATCGTCACTCGGGACCTTCGCCAAACAAGTGGGTGGTCAATTGGACGTATCGCACCTTGGTGCCAATTATTCGTTCTGATAAAATAATTTTGCTATCATAGCCAGCTCCTGACAATAAACAGGTGTTTTTCCCAAATGACATGGAGGTGGTTCAACGGACATTTTCGTTAAGGGTAAAGCTTGACCTAATTAATTTTTATCTCCCAGCACTCTGCGGAAGGTCGCTTGTCCAACTTGAAATTTTTACCATTGCCATGGGCAGATTGGATATATCTTATTCGGTGCAACGTCATAAATTAAATTAAATCCGACACATCCGCGACCTTACTTCCCTCGCTAATGAGAATAAAACCTTTAGCACTTTTCTTTGTTAGAAAAATAACATCGCTTAGTGTCCTTTTCGTGATTGCTTCTTACCACCTAAATTTAATTCTCGCCTTTTCCTTTTTTTTCTTCTTTCTTTCTAGCAACCCTAAATAGTGTCACATATATATTCTCATTGGTATCGTTGAATAGAGTCTTAATTTTTTATACGTAAGTATTCTAGTTCATGATCACAATCCCACGTCCCTTGTCAGAGAGGGTAATGTGGATTTACTTTTTTTTTTGCTGGGTTCCTTAATGCATTTAAGTGTCTCTGTGGTAATTTATTTTGTTGTTGGTTTATATAGTAGCAATGATTATGTCTTGAATGTAACCCTTGATAAATTCAGAATCATTTTGTTCATCATTTTCTACTATAATGCCTACTATATCTCCTTTCCGGATTCTGGTGATTAATCTTAAACCGAAACTGAGCGCTTCACATTCTGTATTAGATCGCTTTATATGCGAAAGATTTTTTATCGAACATATTTCCACTTGCAGTTATTGCATAGTATGTTGAGTTTTTGTCTCAGTTGGTTGTTCTCGTTGTCACTTATTTTTTTATCGTTTGGTCTAGTCAGGTCTTTTCCGCCTTTGTTACACCGTTTTTTTTTGTGAAGTTCACTGTTTTTGGCTTTTTTAATGGTTAGTTTATCTAGTTCTTCTAGTTCTTGAGCTGATGATTTTAAGAAATCATTCATAGGACTGAAACGTTGTATTTTATGTGTACATAGTAGTTGACTTTTCTCTAATGAATTCTGTAAGATTTTGTTTCTATTTTTGTATTTAATGAATGAATTACTTAATAGTCTGCTAAAAATTAAAAAAAAGACGCTTCTGTCTAAGCCTTTTTTCTGGTTAATGTAAATTACCTTTATCGTAAGGGTTTTTTTCCATGTCGACAATATACTTTTTAATGTAACTTTTAATTTTTTTTAAGGCAACTATAACAACAAAAAACATTTCGATTTCATTTTTGCCTTGAAAAAGTCGGAAAACGAAACGCATCGGCAAAATCTAAGGTTTTTCCAATTGTCATTTTATACCATATATATATATACTTGCAAACATTTAAGAAAGCGTATGTATGGAAGCAAAAGTAATTTTGTACAAAACAATTTCTTAAATGCATTAGTTATGCAGAGAAAGAAGTTCAACCAGAAATTTGATCTGAAGATGGCCACACTTATTAAAAGAGATGGTAACTTATTTAGACGGAAAATTATGGAAAGTGTCGATATCGAAACTTATCAAAATATAAATATACGTTCCGGATTTCTTCAGATATTCCTGAAAGAAAGTCTACCCAAGCCAACATACATGACCTCTAAAAAATATTAAAAAAAATTAAATGTAATCGATTGTTACCGGCCGGTGTACGCACTGAGAGATAAACACGTGTGTCTCCTAAAATGCCCACAACCAACATGGCAGACTCATGGATGTGAGTCCACGAAAAGAAATTTACAGAAACAAGAACCAATATATATGTACAAACAAATGATAATGTATTAACAACAAAAAGATTTACAACTGACAAAGACAATGATGTGTGTAACAAATGAATGTGAAAACTTTTTGAAGTATGTGAAGTGAGGTAATGTACTTACGTACGTGTGTGTATATGTATTGTTCATGCGTCTCCTAAAAGGCAACGTGTTATAATCGCGTTCTTTCGTAAGAAATTTACATGTCGTAAAAAGTAAGAAGAGACTGCGAATAATTATCGCAGAGTATTTATAGTGCTGGAGAATGTCCCCTAGTAACTGTTTCGAAATTTAGGTGGAGGTAACCTGACATTGCATTCACCTCATGCCAGTTAAAAAATGCATATATATATATATATATATATATATATATATATATATATATATATATATATATATATATATCAATGCGATGAGAACGAAAGTAATATATAAATTCCAACGTTCACAGCATTAATCCAAAAGAGGGCTCGATATCGATAGTAGAGCGATAATTATTTATTTATTATAATTTTATCATATAGACAAAACCACTTCACTCACTACAAAGATGTAACTTGGTTTCAGAGCATTTCAACTGCACTTTTCACTTGCTGCAGTGCATTTCAACTGTACTTTTTTTTATATATATTTCTTCTCAAACAAATGGAAAAAAGGAAGTGACGTTTCACATACGGCTTGCCTACAACCAGAATTGTTCATAAACATTTTCGATTCTCACCCGTCGAATTGCAGTTGAAATGCACTGACAAAAAGTTGCTTCTTTGTAGTGAGTAAAATGGTTTTGTCTGTATGATAAAATTATAATAAATAAATAATACATATATAAATATATATATATATATATGAAAGAAAAATACAGAAAAAACAAAAATCTGAATATGCATTTATGTAGTATTAATGTTAAAATAAAGTCGACGTCGGACGTTTCGGTCTATTTAAGACCATCTTCATGAACATTTTCATTTAAACATAATTAACATTATAACTTATAAAAATTTAACACAAAAGACGATGGACATAAGAGCCCAACTAATTCAAACAGATAACTGAAATTTTATACAGATCAGCGTTCTGTTTAAATATGATCACGTAGTCGTCACGTGGGCGATGTTGTCAAGTAAGGAATGGATTTATTATCGAACTGTTTTTTAGAACTGTTCCATCGTTTTTGAAATCATTTTTGGATTTGCCTTGTAACGGGAAGGACTTCAAGCTTGTTGAAGATATAAGAACCAATTGATCACTACCTATTCCGACATCAACGGAAGAGATTTCTTGAACTGTTTATAAAAAATTTTCAATCGACTTTTTAATATTTTAATTTTTGGAAATCATCTTCGAATACGTTTTAACAACATCGCCCACGTGACGACTACGTGATCATATTTAAACAGAACGCTGATCTGTATAAAATTTCAGTTATCTGTTTGAATTAGTTGGGCTCTTATGTCCATCGTCTTTTGTGTTAAATTTTATAAGTTATAATGTTAATTATGTTTAAATGAAAATGTCCATGAAGATGGTCTTAAATAGACCGAAACGTCCGACGTCGACTTTATTTTAACATTAATACTACATAAATGCATATTCAGATTTTTGTTTTTTCTGTTTTTTTCATACTTTCATTGTCGGATTTATATCCATATATTTATATATATATATATATATATATATATATATATATATATATATATATATATATATATACTACATGAATTTATCCCATACCAAAACTATTTAAATATTAATCATTTAGCACTTCCGTTTAATAGACATGAAATTACGTCACTTAGACATTTTAGTTAACGCGATGAATATTTATGAATATCTCTTAAACTTAAAAATTTTGCAAAACTACAGTTTTTTTTCTTATAAATACTTGCTGCAAAATTGGTCTTGACAGCATAATTATTATTTATTTATTTTTGATGGACACACAGAGACAGCGCCAGATTATGAGAAATTCATTTCTAATGATATGTAAAAATAATGATTTAATATCTGAAGTATGTTTTGTCATGTGGCCAATGTATTTGTCTTTCTGATATTACAGTAATATTCCTCTTTGTCGTCGCATTTTCTCATCGAGTGTCATTTGTTTCATATAATGTTTGTTAATCCGTATTTTGTGTGGATTTTAATTGAGAATAATGACGCTTTTCGGGTTATTGTAAGAATGGACTATCGACATAATCCGGTTTAATCCTATCGATAACAATATGATCTTCTTTTCCCTTTTTTCGATGGTGAAGTACTTGTCCATTTTCCAGGTGACTTGGTATGAACCTATGTAGTATGGTAGTTTTATTAAACCGTCATTATATTTTTACAGGTGTAAAGATCATTTGGTAGCTTATTTTAGTGTTGGTTTTTCGTGTATCTGTAAACAGTAATACTGATATTCCTTTTTGAAAGTTCTGTACAAATGTTGTGGGTAAAATCTGAAAGTTGTCTTCACAATATTAATCAAGTAAGGTTAATAGTGTACCAAAAACTATTTCAGCTGGTGTAAAGCAAAAGTCATCATTTACAACGCTCCTGATGGATAAAAGTACCAATGGTTAATTTCCTACCCAAACAGTTTTTATTGGTTTCATAGCCAGAGTTGCTTTTAGCTGTGGAAACGTTCCATTATACGATATGCATAAGTGTGATAGACTGTAGTCTTTATGTGCTTAGTTCCAAGTTGGTGATTGAATTCCTCCAATAGAGTAGACTGAAATTCAGTTCTTCTGTCAGCTGTGAGCGTTGAAGGTACTCCAAAATCTTATATCCAATAACTAAGGATAGATATTTTTGGCAATTGTTGCAGCAGAAATGTCTAAACTTATCAAATGTATCGACCCTAAGAAAGCCACTGCTCCAGATAAAATTCCAATGGTTGTCCTTAAGAATATCAACCCGGAATTATTCCAAATCTAAGCAAATTTATTCTATCGCTGCTTGAAAACGAAACCCTTTCCAAAGCCTGTGGAAAGTGCCAAGCGTATGCCTGGTTTCCAAGAACGCGGGCGTACGATCTTCCTTCTCCTACTTCAGACCAATCAGTCTGCTCTGTACCATGGCTTTTTGAGGCCATCATCTATAAGATGGTCGTCGAGCCCCTAAAAAGAACAACCTCTTCAGCGACGAGCAGTATTGGCCCGATCCACTGCCGACGTCCCAACTACCATTTATCAGAGAATCATTGATGCTCTTGATGAAAAACGCAACTCGAGCATCATAGCACTAGATATCTCAAAAACCTTCGACAGAATGTGTCATAAAGTCTTACTACGGAAGCTCTTCAATTATGGAATCACTGGATGGGTCTTCGCGATCATAAAATCCATCCTAACAGGTAGATGCCTGAAGGTAGTTATCAATGGCCAGTCCTCCGGATCCCTAGAGGACAACGCAAGTCTAACCTAGGGGTCACTTCTCGAAACAACTCTCTTTTTGATCTACATAAATGAGCTGCCTGCGAATATATTTATATCATTTGTCAACATCTATGCCGATGACATGACTATATAAGGGGCCACCTCTAAAAATCTCGATAGTCAGAGATTGGTGACTGATTGTTCTTCCGATCTTGCACAGAGTAGCCAATGGGGTAAAAACTGAAGCAAGTTATATTCCACCATCAGCGATCTGATCCCGAATTACGACGAATCATGATGAACAGAGGTCTTCTCGGAGGAGCGCCGTCATTGAAAGACTTTTAGGCCTCAAACTTACACTCGACCTGTAGTGGAACTCGTACATTCAAAGCATTGATACATATGCAGTTAAAAATAGTCGGCTCTCTGTATGACTCCAGTATATACCTGACTCGTCTAGCTATCCTCTACATTTACAAGAGCCAGATCAGGGCAAAGATGGAGTACTGTTGTCATATTTGGGTGGGAGATACCCAGACATCACTCTCCAGACATGATAGTGTCTAATATCGTCCCCGAGCCCTTGTAGGTAACGAATTATTTCCCATCCTTCAACCTCTCTCCTACTGGTGGGTTGTGGCAAGCCACTCGCTGCTCTACCGCTACTCCCACGGAAAGTGCTTGGACGATCTACAGTGCCTGTCCCCGCCGAGGCAAGCCTCCACGGCAAGAACACGCCATGCTACTTACATAGTAACAAACCAACCGCATTCCTTCCGTATTCCATCGATGAGAAGTAAGTTTCAATCGAGCAGCTTCTTCCCGCGAACAGCTGCCCCTATGAAACCGACTCCTAAAAGGATGTTTCCTCGATCGCTATAATCTTAACCTATTCAAGACTAGGTTTAACCGTTATATTCCACTCCTATACGCACAAATGACATTCAAACTTAACCATCTACCTAGAGTCCCCCCAGGCCTTGTAAAGAATGAACATCGCTGTAAACATAAATCTTTCGCGGCTACTCCGACAGACCTGTGGCTAAACGTATCTATGATAGTCAAGATATATGTGTAAGAGAAAAAGTTAACTGTCTGAAAATATCAACATGTATATTGGTGAATTTTGCATCAGCTGTGCTGAATTTGCTTGCAAGGGATTTTGTGTATCTTGTTTTTATGGCATACTAAACAAGTTTTTCTTCAATTTCTTATATCAGTTGACATGTTTGGCCTGAGAAAATGTTCAGTAATTAGCATCAGAGTTGCACGTTTATTTGGATGAGTTAGTTCATGGAAGTAATGAAATATTTATCGTCTCACCTTTGCCGTGGTCGTGTTTATGAAATATCAGAATAACGTTTGCTATCAGTGAATGACACTGAGAACTCAAATAACTTTAGCGATAATCTTTGCTTTACATCTTTTATTGAGTCATCCATATTTTTCTCTTTTGCAATTAATTCGTAGTTCAAATAACTAGAATCTAAAGATGAAATTCTGGCAATGTATCTGTCACCAAGTTTTTGTCCTAACACATGTCTAACATCTGAAGGGAATTGGAAATTTCTCGTGGACAATATTTACCTGGGTGCATACGCAGTTCATAGATCAGTGGTTTGTGGTCTGTAGTTCTAGTGAAATCTGAAGGAGATGCTTAAAATGTTTAATTGAAAGGAAGATTGATAACAATTCTCTTGTGAGAATGTTTTGTACTTGGTTTGTGCTTTGCTTAGTTTAGCAGAAAATAAATATATCGGTGTCATTTGTCCTTCTGAGCCGTATAACTGCACCTACAGCACTTGATAAAGCATCCGTTGTAAGGATAGGTTTAATTTTATCATCATTCATAATGTAATTAAGCTTCGTAAAGTTGGCTAATGATGTCTTAACATTGTTGGATGCTTCCAGGGTTTCGCCTTGCAATGTAATATTTTTTTCCTATTCTCAAGTAAATTTTGAAAAGATACAGTAGAGCAATTTGGCAAAAAAAATCGCCTCTAATAATTTATAAAGCCTATAAATTTTTGCAACTGTCACAGTGAAGTTGGGTGCCGCAAATTTTTGATTTGCCTCTATCTTATCTAGCAAAGGTTAAATACCTTTTTGGTCAATTTCATGATCGATAAAATCCAGCCGGGTTTTCCAAACGTACATTTGTGTGCATTAATTCTCTAATTAAAGCGGGAAAGTCTCTGGATATCTCTGTAAGCTATTAAAACATGATCTATGAAGGCGTAAACAAAAGTACTCTGAATACTTCATCTATTAGGCGTTGAAATGATTAAGCGGCATTTTGCAAACCAAAAAAGCTTTCGTAAAAACATATAAAACCCAAAAGTTGATATAATAGATGACTTGTGGATCTTCTTTTCATCAAATTATACTTGACAACGCTGACAATCTTGTACTTACCATCTTTCGATCATCTTGGCGTAAAGTGTACAAATGGTCCTGTTGTTTTGATGCGCGGCTTAGTATGGTGTTTGATACTGTCTGTGTAACTTCTGTGTATTTTGTAAAAAAATATTTAAAGCATTTATCACGTGATAGGGCAGCGCTAATTCCATTCGACTGGTATCGAGAGCAAATTCCTCTCACTGAAAGCTTGTCAACGAGGGTTAGTAGCCATTTGACTAATAACGTTAAATTAGCTAAGAAGTATGTACTTCTTATAAGTGTTGTAAAATATTTTTGCGGGTAAACCCCCATAGGAAATCTAGCTACATACATGATGGTCAAAGCTTTTCGGCCAAATGTGTTGATTTTAGTACGGTTAGCCGCCTGTAGCTTTTAAGGCCTTCGTATTAAATTTATTTTGGGGACCGGCTTCTAGTAAAAAAAAATATGTCCGTGATTTTATCTCGAATATAAAATAGACGACCTTTCCGTGAAATTTCCACGACAATCGTCGCCATTGTTGGTTGGAAGTGAAGATTTACTATTCAATAGTGTACTTAAAAGCAGATAGTTTTAGGCATCGACTTGCTTTTCTTCCAAATTCATAGCGGTAATAGCATATGTCGTATGTGCATCTCCCCCCCCTCTCTCTCTCTCTCTCTCTCTATATATATATATATATATATATATATATATATATATATATATATATATATATATATATATATATATATATATATATAAATATATATGTAAAGTACTGATGGAATGATGGTTAGGTTTGATTGTTTAACGTGTCGTTCGCTGTTGCTGTATAATGGACTAAATTTATTGAACGAAATGTTCAACTATGGCTTGTAATTTTTCAAACTGCTTGTTATTAGGTTGCGTAGCTGTGTGTAATACGTTTATATTTCTTCCTTTTAGACATACGTGGATGCTAGTATTTGCGTCAATGTATTAAACGTAATGTCTCGCCACAACCTGTGAATAATATTTTCCGTCAGGTTAGGTCCTAAAAGGCCATTCATTTCCCAAATCTCATTAGAAGTTTTTATTAGTTCTCTGGAGTCACCAGCTTAAAATTTGTAGTTAATGTTCTTTCGGAAGGGCATTTTGCGTTTGACGTTGGATTATCACCACTTGTAGGGGAGTTATAATTCTGTGTAAATAATTATAAACCCACTAATATTTATACATACAAAAATACTTGTAGAAAATAAAAGAAACAAAAAAAACAAAAACAAACAAACGAAAAAACAGCAAGACGTGGAAACAAAGTATCATTTATTATCTGGTTGTTATATAGTGTTGGAGAGCGAGATACAGTAATACTTGTTCCATTTTTGTGTCGTCTCTTGGTCTCCATGCTACTACATAAAAAGGGAATCAACGAAAATGATATTTTCATTCGTTTTATTAGGAGAGAATGGTGGCAGCTTAGATTCTAAGAGGAAGTGGGAGAAATGACGTCACAGGAACGGATGTCGAACGTTGGCTCAGCATCTCCATCGGAATTTGAACCATCATTCTATCACTACTTTACATATATATATATATATATATATATATATATATATATATATATATAGAGAGAGAGAGAGAGAGAGGTGACTTGTAAAATGGAATTCCTTTAAAATGAAATATAAAAAAATGGTGTTAGGCTGGATACATACGCTATCCATCCCTTATAGTAATGGTTGTAGTAAGAAGACATTGGTATTTTCATCTGACTTCAAGAGAATACGAACTTTGTCACACTATATTGTAAAAAAACACTAACACCTGCTGATGGCACCAGTTTAAACTTACGCCTTCCTTTTTCATATATCTAAACTGTAATTTATAAACACTTTTCAAATTAAAATTTCACTGGAATATGTTGTTAAGTTTTCTGGGTTTCATTTAAAATCAAGGAAAACTCGAAATTTAAGCAAAATTGTTAAAATATATGGAACAATGAAGACCATAGTTTAAGGCTGCGCATGAAAGTTTTGTGTTAATATCATACTTTTTTTATTTTATATATCTCAATTATAATTGTAAACTATGATTATATGAAGTAACATTTCACTGGAAATTTTCAAGTTCAAGAAAACATGAAGCTTAATAATTAAAACTGGTCCCAATATATGCGGGAAAAGAAGGTTCAGTATAAAACTGACGCCGGGAAACTATGTTTAAACAAATTTGTATTTAAGTTATTTATTATGAAAAAGAATATTAAAATATGTAATTAGAAGAATATTTGGAAAATTAAGTACATTATTAAAAAGATTACAAATCAGTGCAAAAACAAATTTAATAACCACAGTCTAGCATGTATTAAGTTTTTATTTTATCCTATATATGATTCTATTAAGATGCTTATATACAATGACAGTAAATGGTCGACATATATCCCTTATGATCGAAGCAGTTGTAAATGGACACCAAAACAGAAAAAGAAAACAATCTAGTATCTGTTTTTTTTTTTTATAGACATTGCTTACATGCAGATATACTCTTCGGAGTCACTTTAAGTCTTTGAGGTCTACTTTCGAGTTAATATGTTTTCAATAGTAAACGTAAGGCTTTGAAATATTTCTCAGTTAATTAGACTAAGAAACTGTAATTATGTATGATCTTGGCTGAAATGTCAGAAAAGATGATGTCTGTTCCTCCATTAAAATGAAATTGTGCAGTCTCGTTTCATTGGTAGAACGTCTTCTTTTTTTTTCTCTCTTATCTGTTTATGACATTTTGAAAAGCAGAACCGACATGGTAATACGACCGAGACTTTGTTGTGACAAAATCAAAAGTCAGTTAATTTATCTGGGGTAAAGAAAGAAAATCTTAAATGACTATCGAAAGACATTTACGTTCGATTGAAAAAGGGGGCAAAGAAACAATTATACTGTATATCGTCTAAAATGCTATAGGCTAATTGTCCGAACACGGCGATTGGCATTAGACGGCTAGTTTCTTTCTGCGAGGTTAAATTGATTTTGAAGTTACATTCTCTGCTTGGCCTAAAGAAGCAAAACCTATAAGACAACAGGTGGTTTGAATTCATAATTATCATTCTCTTAGGCTAATTGCCATCCAAGGCTATATAGCCCAATCTGCACTACTATTAATCCAGAGCCGGAGTGGAAGAGATGGATTCTTACTTTTCCCAAAGGTATTATCAAGTAATTGAACTCAAATGGAATTCGAACGCAACTCTCCGATTCCTCAATCCGAACCGCTATTCCTTACTTTAGCGTGTACCCATCACGTGAATGTACAAAGCTTTTAAATACGTCTTTGAAATTTCCATCATAAACCAAAATATAATGAAATAATTTTAAAAAATTCTCACACAAGCAAAGGTACTTGGGGTTGCGTAGTCCAACTCACTTTCTGAGGTTCTTTGTTCCGTAAAAATAGTAATGATAAGAGTAATATTAGCCGTTTCTCTATAAGGAAACTTTTGGTATTCAGAGAGCGAGCAATCAGTACGGCTTTCAATTGAAATTCATAAATTTTTTCTCTTAACTACTTTTTAGAAAAACTGGTTTCCCATCTTCAGTAGCTGTTATCGCTCTTTCCTCTAGTGATGGTGGTTTCCATCGAAGCTTTTTATCTTAAGGTGCGTGGAAGACTAACATCTTGATTACGTCATTATTATTTTCTTTTCTATTTACAGTGTTATCCATTTTAGTTTTTGCTGCTCTTGATAGTCCTCAAGGGATGAGGTTTCTGTTAGTTCAATTCTTTGTAATTCTGTAGTGGTACTCCACAATGTTCGAAGAAGGATGGTATTATCCAATATCTACAGGCTTTACTCGCTCAAGGCCTTTTTTTCACAATTGATATTCAGAAGCGGTTTAGATATTTCTGAACAGGTTTGGTGCCATGCAGGACGGGTCTATTTAAGAACATGACTAGAGTTTTCAGGCGGATGCTTTGGTTTCGTAGCAACAAAAAAAGAAAAAAAAAAAAAGAAAAAGAAACCACTTAGGAATTTATTTTATCTAAATATGTTGAATAGTTTAAACATTATTATGGTCGCTTATTTCATTTAGGACATTTTGTTATCCCGGTACTCTCCTCCCCTCGACAAAAAAAAAAAAAAAATATAAGCATGTTTTCCTATGGTCAAATTTGTCCGAAGCGAGAATCACACTCTCAGGAGAGAGATCGTTCCCCCTTCTCTAGTGGGTCTGGCAGAGCAAGAAAAAAAAAAAACGAACATTAGATATTACATGCCAGTTCATTTTTGAAGAATAGGAATTAAGCCTGGGTGGTGGTTATAATATCTTACACTCTGTGTGTCGTGTCCCCTCAAGATGTAGGCGATGATGGCTCTCCACAACCTCTTGTCCTTTCTTGCTCTTAATAAACTTTGTCTTTCTTTTATTTCTTCGAAGCCTTTTCCGTCATCCATTTGCTCAATGTTAGGCGTTGTTTTTCTCTGTTCATCTTCTTCTTCTTTTGTCCCGTGAGTATTAGATTTTCGAAGCCGTCCTTCCTCATAATGTCCCAAACGAACCACGACTTCCTATCAGGAAGCCCCCTTCCTCATTATGTGATCCGAAAACCACAACTGACACTTCCTGTTGGGTTATAATATACAATTTCAAAATATGATTTTTCATCTCACAAATAATCAATCAATAAGAGATTTTAGCATTTCTGGGTAACAGTTTCCATTAAAGATGGCTACCAGAGAAGAAAAGGATTATATATTATAAATAACAATTCCGATAATACGATTATATAAATGATGCGATATATAATTATCGATGTTATATATATATATTTATATATATATATATATATATATATATATATATATATATATATATATATATATAATCCTTGTTGAAAATGCAACTATACTTAAACATGAAAACAATGAACAAAAACTAAAAAATCTTGAAGCGATATACATAAAACAGTTGCAACCTCACCTGAACAAAATAAACTATGAAATCTTCACAAATATTCTTAAATGCCTATAATTGGTAACAGAAGCCATTGGTTTATAGCGACAGCTTCCCATAATTAATACATCTCGTTTTCACTCTCGTGTGGTCATGTGTGACGTCATGAGCAGCGGTGCGATTTTCGCTTCCAGCGTCTTATATATACGAGTTTGTCGTTGCTTGGAAATCTTCCAGGTAAACAGAAACAGACTATCATCACTGTGTTGTCCGTGTATTGCTTAATATATTGCTTAATATATTGTAATGTAATTTTCATCTTTGATAATGGCTTATGTAAACCTAAAGCTTAGATATGATTAAAAAAAAATGTATCAATATTGTGATTTTATTTATTTTGGCATTAGACGGCGAGTTTCTTTCTGCAAGGTTAATTGATTTTGAATTTACCTTCTCTGCTTGGCCTAAAGAAGCAAAACCTATAAGACAAAAGGTGGTTCGAATTCATAATTTTCATTCTCTTACACTAGATGCCATCCAAGGCTATATAGGCCCATCTGCACTGCTATTAATCCAGAACCGGGGTGGAAGAAATGGATTCTTACCTTTCCCAATGAAAAAATACTGCCTAGACACACACACACACACATATATATATATATTTGTACGTATGTATGTGTGTGTGTGTGTAATATTAAGTTAAGCAAAAGCTGTACAAAAACATCGATAATTATATATCTCAGCACAATAATATCGTAAGCAAACACACAAACCAAAAACAAAAATAATAATCGTAGTAAAAGTCAATGCAACTGCCATAAAAATGTAACCTGCCCACTAAATGGCTAGTGCATGACCGAAGGCATAATCTACAGAGATAGGATCAATTCCGACGATGATAGTAAGAACTACTTTGGATCCACCGAGAACAGTTGGAAATCGCGTTGTTACCACCACAAAATGACACTGAACAATATTAAATACACGGCATGCAGCAATAAATGACATCATCAGAAGAGGTTTTGATGCAGTTGGGTTCCCTTCCCAAATCGAACCCGTAAGCCTCGACCGTGGTGATGGAAAGCGGCCGGATGGCATTACCATTTTCCCTTTTAGAATGGGGAAGTCGTTGATTTGGGATGCGACCTGTGCGGATATATTTTCGGTCGGTAATTTGATCAGATCCGCGGTTGAGCCGGGGTCCGTTGCCCGAGACGCAGAGATAAAAAAAAAATAGTTAAATATTCTTCTTTTGCTGACCGATTTTTTTTTACTCCTGTGGCAGTGGAGACTTCAGAGGTTATTGGCCCTCGTTCGATGGCGTTCCTTCGGAGGATTGGCGCGATTACGTCTCGATTAAGGGACGAGCCTCGCGAAACTGATTGGCTCTTGCAGCGTGTCTCACTGGTCATGAGTTCGAGGTAATGCTTTTTCTCATCATTGCGGCTAGCAGAGGATAGAAAAAAATTGTTTATAGTTACTTTGTTCAGACATTTTTTTCCGTAAATAAATTTCGCTATACTTAAAAAAAACAATTAAAACAATATTACTTTGGTTAGAAACGGACGTTAATACAAGAATTTGTTCCAAAAAATGAGACAAAAAAATCATATTAAATTACTTGAACAAAATGTTTACATAGCTGACATTTAGAACGGGGGAATTCTTACATATGTTTTCTTGGACAAAACAATACAAACATATCTTCCTATGGTCAACTTTTTTTTGAATCGAGAATCACTCTCTTAGATGAAAGATCACTCCTTTCCTCTAGTGGATGTAAGAGGGTAACCAAGGAGAAACAAAATTTTCATATTTCATGCCATTTCATATCTACTTAAAGAACAGAATCGAATTATCGGCTATTTTTTTTAAGATAAAATATAGAATGCTTTCAGTAGATTCAGTAAATATTTTATAAAAAATAATTTAATGTTTATGGGAACGAAACGTAAAATATTTAAACAAATCTCTAATATTTACAAAATATCCAATAAGATGGAGTCAAAATTGTTAATTTTCTTTAGCCATGTCTCCTTCCTTCTATGCTGTAATCAAAACACGAAAGAGGCTACCACATTCAAAACTGCATTATTTATATGATTTAATTAGAAACATTTTTCATAAGAAGACCATTTTGCAAATGAATAAACAAACGCAGTTATTTTTCCTTTTAATGATATTTCAATATAAATATGAAAATTGATAAAGTTTTTTAAGAATATCACTCCAAGCAAGGCAGGAGTGCCACTATCACGCAAAGGGTTACAGGGAGTGAGAGCAAAAAAAAAAGAAAAAAAGAAATGTATCTGGGGAAAGGACAAGGAGAAGGACAGGGATCAAGATCAAGACATCAGAATATGTCGATTGACATTACATTTTAATATTTGAAGATTCTAGTTATCAGGGATGCAAGTAAGAGGAAGGGAGTTCCACTGTCGGGAAGTGCGAGATAAGATGCTACTGTAGCAGAAGAAACCTTCCTTAAAAAAACAAAACAAAAATAAAATAAATTGGGCGAGATATAAGACACCCTTAATAAATGTAATTGATCGAACTAAGTTTATTTGCATAAACGATTTTCGCCATATTTGTACATACACGCATACAGACGGAGAGGCAATCGACTTTATAACTAGATGTTAACGAATAAACAAAACCTTTGATCTTTATATATAAAAGAAGCATATTAATAAAGAAGATGGCCGACATTTCTTACTCTTATTATATAAGTCTAACATTGCATAATACAATTAAAGTCTATATCTGTCAGTTTTCTAAGTATTACAATGATTTAGACATGTTAATTGTGTTTGATAAATAACGACACGAATAAATACTTGAGATAAAAGCGTCATTTAAATAGGAAATATATTCGAGTAAACCGTAAAGATTATTTGGAATAAACCCCTTAGAGGACGTGTTGATTAAATGCACAAAAACGTAAAACGGTATAAGGTGATGATTTTTTTCTCTCACTGGAATTATTTCACTTGTACAGCGAGACAATAATAAAAGACTTTGAAGACCCACAACGATTTCTTATCTATGGATAATCTTAACAGCTCAGATATATTGATGACACTGTGTTGCTTCTAGTCTCAAAGGAAAAAACTTAAAAGAACTCTTTCACAAGTTAGTAAAAGGATCCTGGCAAAATGGCTTACGAAAAAGTGAGAACGTTTGGCTGTGAGCAAAAGGGTCATTTCCGTGTATGAACTAAACATTGGGGACGTGAAAATAAAGTAGATTTCATTTAACTTTTTTCTTCTTTTTCACTAATGTTCACCAAGAGATAGAGGTGTACTGAAGAAGGTTGAATGAAACAGTAAGGGCGAGAAGCGCAGTTTATGAGGATATGTGAGAAAGATAACGGTTAACCTTGAAGTTGAATAAGTTAAGATTTTAGTGACCGGAAAGCATCCTCTTCGGAGATGTTTTCTGGGAAGAAGCTGTTTGAATGGAATTTCCCTCTGACTAATGAAATACGAACGGAATGAGAATCGTTCGCGACAGTGTACCTGGGATGGTGGGTCTTAGCCGTGTCCGTTATAGTTGGTGGAAATAAGATGTAGCTCATCTAAACATTTTCCATAGAAAGAGCGATAGATTAGTGAAAGGCCAGCGACGTGTTATCTGTGGGAAAGCGGTTCTAGGGCTGTAAATCACCTACAAGGCCGTACAGACACGTTTCCACTATGGATACTGGAATGTACTGACTAGGCAGTTCTAAGGTTCTTATGTTAACAGTCTTCTATTTGCGATTGAATATGGCTCTTGTAAAGGGAAAGAATAGCAGCAGGCTGCGGTACTTATTGGAAGGTTACAGGGAAATCGATAATCTTTAATACGTGTTCCACAAGAGGTCTGTATAGTGCTTAAGTAGCAATAGGCGTTTAATGCAAAAAGCGTCCTTCAGAGAAGACGGGTTTCATCACGATACTCGAAAATACAGGGTGGGCATTCAGTTTCGTCCCTCATTGAACTGTTAGAGCAAGGTCAAGGGTGGGACCAAGACGGCATGATCAAGAAGCTAGCCTTCTATAACTCCTTCAATAAACTGTTAAGAATTGGGTCAGAGTTGAAACGCCCTCATTGAACTGTTAGAGCTAGATCAGAGGTGAAATCAAGTTGGTAGGATCGAGGTGTTAGCCCTCTCTAACGCCCTTATTAAACTGCTAAAGCTAGATGAGAGGTGAGATCAATAGTATAGGATCGAGAGGCGAGCATTCTGTAACGCCCTCATTGAACTGTTAAAGGTAGATCAGAGGGGAAAACTTGAGGATAGGATCGAGAAGCGAGCCTTCTGTAACGCCCACATTGAAATGTTAGGTAGCTCAGCGGTGATATCAAGAGTGTAGGATCGAGAAGCGAGCCTTCTGTAACGCCCACATTGAACTGTTAGGTAGCTCAGCGGTGATATCAAGAGTGTAGGATCGAGAAGCGAGTCTTCTGTAATGCCCAGATTGAACTGTTAGAAGTAGATCAGAGGTGATATCAAGAGGGTAGGATTGAGGATTTAGTCTTCTGTATTGCTCTCATTGAACTGTTAGAGCTATGTCAGAGCTGAGCTCAAGAATTGTAAGATCGAGAGGAGGGCCTTCGCTAACACCCGCATTGATCCCATAGTCTTCCGAGGACTGACGATAAATAACTACTTTCGTGGACGTAACTGTGAGGAAAAACTTAATAATTAAGAAAAATATTCAGAATACTGTAAATTTTCTGACTGCACAGATATAGATTTGATTTTAAAAAAGAAACGTAAATATATATCTTTTCCCTTCAGTGCATGAGCGATTATGGGTCTCTCCAACTTCCTATACTTTGTAGCTCTTAGTATATTTTTTTTGCTATCTCCCCTGTTCTGCCATCCATTTACACGAGCTCATTATATTCTGTTTTTTTTTTTACTTTCCCGCGTACCGACAATCGGTGAGGGTCAGATTTTTCTAAGCCTTCTACCCTCATTATGAGACTGAGAAATATCGACAGTCGCTTTTCGATGTTAAGTATAAGCTACCCTTTTGCTTCCATTTTCTCTAAAACTTCCTCATTGCGCACATGTTCAGTCTATGTTATTCTCAACATTCTGTGTTGTACTGCATTTCTATTGCGTGAAGCATCTTCTTCCATTGTTAGGAGATTGTCCAGTGTTCCCGGCCATACACGAGGACCGATATTACACAGTAGCCAAGTACACTTTTATTTGCTTTATCTTAATACGTTGTTTGCCTTTTCGAAGGTACCCTTCGCTATCCCAATGCGTATTCAGGGTTTCGCTTCCTACGTTAATATTTGTACTTGCTTGATTCTGGCATAATTATTTGTAATTCGCATGACGCGGACTTCATTTGATGACAACATGAAGTTCTGTCGTCAAGGCGAGCTGCTTTATAAGTATTAGCGTTTCATATTGTCCACTTAAAATGTGGAATTCTAATTCTAATATCTATCTATCTATCTATCTATCTCAGTCCGTTCATATCTCTCTCTCTCTATATATATATATATATATATATATATATATATCAGTATGAAGAAAAATATACGGAAAAACAAACAAAAATCCTAATATGCAATTATGCTCTTTTAATGTTAAAACAGCATAATTGCCTATTAGGATTTTTGTTCGTTTTTCCGTATATTTTTCTTCATACTGTCGGATCTATATCCGTATATTTGCTTACATATATCATTGCTATCTCTTTCCCTATCTTGCTGTTTTTATCTATCTCCATTTATTTATTTTTATATATATATATATATATATATATATATATATATATATATATATATATATATATATATATATATATATATATTATATAAGGAATAAATACGAATTATTTTCTTAATGGCATTACGAAAAATGAAAAAAATAAAAAATAAGAGATGGTGACACTTTCAAAACAGACCAACCGGTTTCGTTCCCAAGCTCATCAGGGTCGACTGGGAACAATTTCAAAATTATTGCAATATAAATTGACTCACTCACACATCCTACATACAATTAAAACTTTAAAAATGAAAAGATTAATGGTATGAGGGAAAAATATATATATATATATGTATATATATATTTTTTATTTTAGACCGTGCGAATATGCACAGTAAAAAGGGGGAAAAATATATATATATAACAGGGAGTGTGAGGGGAAATTATGATTGACACTAGAGTGTAATAACGTGAAGCCCAAGGAGACAGTCTCTTTGCTTGCACAGAGACGGCTCCCTGAATAAAAAGACTCAAAAATGAAATGAAGAGTGCGAACTGGACAGTACGGTAAAACCAATTCGGACTAAAATTCTTCGCACAATCCCTGCAATTTATTAAATGCTCGGTGATCGCTGACCCGGAAGTATTAACCAAATGGCTCCTGCGAGCATCCGGATTAAGAACTCGTAATGGGACATGCTGCCTGATCCTACAATCTAAGCGGTGGGAGGTCCTTCCTATGTAGTTGCTACCGCAACCACAATTAAAAGAATATATCACGGAAGAAACATGATGGGGAGGAAGAGGATCCTTACACATAGAGGGAAAGGCAGAACGAGTCGCAAAATGAATTCTTAGTTGAGCAGAGAAGAAGCAATCATGGACGGCAGACAAGACCCGCCTAGCCAAAAGCTCGCCCCGAGAACCAATAAATGGAAGCCGCAAATAAATAGGACATTTCTGAACTAAGTATTGTTTTTCCTCTCGAAAGTTAATAATTTTATCACGCATGACAGCATCAAGAATATCACTAGGATATCCATTTTTTAATAAAGTGCAGCGGATAAAATCCAATTATTCATCCAAATATATTTTGCTGCAGATCATCAAGGCCCTATGAGTTAAGGTCTTGATTAGATTGATTTTACGCTCTCTGGGACAAAATGTGTCCCAACGTGTATACAGACCAGAAAACGTTGGTTTGCGAAATACCGAGGTAAAAAATTGAGAAGGAGTCCGATGCACAAGGACATCAAGAAAGGAAAGACAAGAATTGGACTCCTTTTCAATGGTAAATTTTAAGGATGGATGAAGTTGGTTCATAACAGTCAGAAAGGAATCAGCTTCCACTTCGCTATTAAAAAGACAAAATGTATCGTCCACATACCGACGGTACATAGACGGTGCATTGTCCCTCCTCACTTATGACAATGCATCGTCTATGATATTCTTGATGCTGTCATGCGTGATAAAATTATTAACTTTCGTGAGGAAAAACAATACTTAGTTCAGAAATGTCCTATTTATTTGCGGCTTCCATTTATTGGTTCTCGGGGCGAGCTTTTGGCTAGGCGGGTCTTGTCTGCCGTCCATAATTGCTTTTTCTCTGCTCAACTAAGAATTCATTTTGCGACTCGTTCTGCCTTTCCCTCTATGTGTAAGGATCCTCTTCCTCCCCATCATGTTTCTTCCGTGATATATTCTTTTTAATTGTGGTTGCGGTAGCAACTACATAGGAAGGACCTCATAGGATCAGGCAGCATGTCCCATTACGATTTCTTAATCCGGAAGCTCGCAAGAGCCATTTGGTTAATACTTCCGGGTCAGCGATCACCGAGCATTTAATAAATTGCAGGGATTGTGCGAAGAATTTTAGTCCGAATTGGTTCACCCACACTCGTCGCCGTTCTTGGCAGGTTTTTGGTTATTTTTTTGACTTTTGCGGACAACTCGACCCTTTTTTGTGTGATTTTACCTGTTGCCCTTGTGAACTGCATTTTGTGTAAAGTTTGTTTTATTTTATTTACGACCTTATTGTAAAAGTTTTCTGATTTTTTTTTTTTTTACTCTCCATTTTTTTTCACCCTCCCCCTTTATTTTTACTCTTTATTCTGTTTATTCAAGTTTTCCTATTTGATTTTAATTTTTACTCGTTTTTCTTTTTAATCTAATTTTGCCTTTTTGAATTTCGTTTTTTCTCCTGTAATTTCCGCAGTTTTTTCTTCTCATTTCTACCTTTTTTTAATTTTTTCTCTCTCTAGTTTTCCGTGTTAATTGTCATTTTCTTTATTTTCGTCCTGTTCGTTATTCTGTGTTTTGCTGTAATTTCTTATTAATTTATTTATTTAATTGTTTTCATCCTTTTAATTTTTACGTGTTTTTTGCTTGTAATCGTTTTAATCTATTTGTTTATTTTCTTTTGTTTATTGGTTCGACTCGCTTAGGGTCGGCCATTTTTATTTTTTGTGTCTAGCTTCGTCTGTCTTCGTTACGTATTTTTTTTGTTTATTGACGTCGGCCATTTTTGATTTTTGTAACTAGCTTTGTGTTATTGTTTCGTAATTTTTTGTTGACGTCGGCCATTTTGATTTTATTTTAGCTTCGGCTTTTGTCGAAGTTTTTCTGTTTTTTTTTATTGTCTAACGTTTTTATTTTCATTGTTCTTTTACGTGTTTGTCTTTTATTGTTTCGCCTTTAGGCGATATTTGTATACGTTTAAGTGAACCGTGTTTATTCCCTTAATGTAATTGTTTTTTTGGTGTGCATAATTATTTTGTTGAGTTTGTTTAGTTAAATATAAATTTATTTCCCACCTCTCCCTTTCCCCTCCCTTCGCTGTTTAAAAAAAATGGATAAGAAGGATAAAAAGTGCCTTCATTTTTAATTGTTAAAAAGAAATTTAATAATGCTCCAAAAAAAATATTAGAAAACATTTGTTTAACCCAAAGAAGGACCCCCCGATAAAGAAAGTAAGGATGAATATCCTGACCTCCCAAGTATTCCACAAACGAGGAAAACATTGAAGAAAGCCTCCAAAAATATGGAAGCTGATAAAAGCGAAAATTAAAGACAAAGAATCGGTCAACTCAAAAACGAATGCAGAGGCCGGGGAATCGCCCTCTTGTTGGAAGTCCCTCCTAAATGCATAATCAATTTAGTGGAGTTCTTGGAGCGTGGTTACGCCCACCTTGTTGTTGAAGGTGGTCTTTTGGAAGACCCCAAGAATTAAAGAGAATTGACAAAAGAATAGTGTCAGTTTTCGTCGTAAATCTCGACGAAAAACACAGTGTTGAAAGCCTAGAATCCTTCAGGTTCAAGCCCTTAGAATAGTTAAGGGTGCTAAGTTTTCATGTGGGACGTACTGTTGCCCACACCAGAAGATTGCGTCGCCGCGGCTAGCCGCGAACTAATTAACAACGAGTTGATTCTGCGTACCGAATACGAAGGGCGACGAAGGACCAGGGTAAAAGTATACAAGGTCCCTCCTCAGGTTATCGGGGAACATCTGGCCGCTTTCTTCTCCCAGTATGGCGAGATTCTGGGAGCTTCCTGCGATAGCCTGAACGGGGGTGGAGCTTTGATATCATGTTAGACGAAAAGGCCTTCCGCTCCATCCCCAACTGTCTGGATGTTGGCGCTTGAAGTTACCGGTCATAGTGACGGGTCGAAGACCGGTATGCTGGAGGTGTGGGTGACTGGTTCTCCTCCTCCTGCCCAGAGAAGAAGGCCTCTGGAAGTCAGGCGCCAGTTACACAAGATCCCCCCTCTGACCGCGTCTCAAAATTCCACCTCGCCTGTAATGGGCGTATCAGCCTCAGGACCGGGTCGGTTAATCCTCCGGTCGGCGCGTCACCCTAAAAGCCACATTCCCCAAAGAGCCTTCGCCCGCTGCTGGTGCAGTTTGGAGAAGGGGGAGGGGAATGGCTAACCTGGTAAGGCCAGAGGAAGCGCCGGAGCGGGTCCTCAGTCCCCTGAAGCCCCAAGGAAGAAGGGCACTCACAGTCCCACTCCCATTAGCAACGTTAAGGGCGATGCCCCGGTCTCTAATCTTACGTTCGAGGAAAAACAAAAAAAATTCGACCCTGGCTATGAAAAGTCAGAAAAGATCAAGGAATTGAAAAAGAAATTGGATGCAAGAAAAAAGACCCAATCCCTTCGTCTCCTGCTAGTTCCCCTTCACCAAAGAAAACAACCCCCACCTTCACCCATTTCACCATCCAAAGCTAAAACCACAGCAGAGATCCCAGCCCCTATAGAGGTCTTTTCACACCCCATGAATACTCCCCTCCTTCTCCCGTCAAACAAAAAATCTACCCCCTTCATACCCCCAAGCAATCACCGGCAAAAATTGAAATGCCTCCTCCAGCTACAAAGCGGCTTAGAAGCCCCACTAAAGAGGAGAAAAGAAAGGAAGAAGAGATTCCTCTATAACACTGGCGAGGAGGTGTGCCGGATTTCCCAGCACAGGCAGAGAGAGCCAAAGATTACGGCAACAGGGTTAAGGACCTAAAGTACCTGCTCTCTATTAAACAGTTTGGCGACAAGGACATCGAGAATCAAATAACTTCCCAAATGCCCAGAGGGTCCTGACTGTTATTAGGTCAGGAGCCAATCAAACCTGGGCGATGGTAGAAGAGGCTGTGAATACGTGCAAGATGGCTTTTTACCCATCGCCATCGTGGATAATGAAAGATTAAAAAGTTACAACAGTTCTGTTCAGGGAGGGTCCTATTTTAGTTCACCCATCCTATATAGAGCTCTCAAATTGACCTTCCCCTGGGATGTCGGCGGTATCTCCCAAGACGGCTCCATCAAGAATGAGATGGGCCATGGGTCTATGGGAGAGGCTGTCGGGGAGCCATGTTTAATCCGGTAAACAACCCTAATCGGACTTTCTCATGGCTCTCTGGTTAGCTACTTTAAAAGGTCCAGTCTCGCAAGGCTCTCTCGTGACCTTCAGCGCCTCGGGGTGAATGTTTGTTGTGTGCAAGAGACCCGGTTTTCTTCTCATGACTATGAGGATATACTGTCTGGGGGTTCGCCCTTTATTCAGCATGTTTTGATGGTCGTTCGAGGGGTGTCTCTTGGCTAGTGAGCAAGTCTTTGAAGGCTGCATGTACCCTTGTCTTCGCAGATCCGGCGGGCAGGCTTTGCGTGCTGGATGTTACTATAAAGGATAAGCTTTTTACGTCTCATTGGGGTTTATGCGCCCAATGTTCATGCTGAGCGGCCTGCTTTGTTTCGGCAGATCGAGCCGTTTTGACGACTTCTCGTCGGGTAGTCTTAGCGGGGGATTGGAATGCCGTCCTTGACCCCGATATAGATCGTATAGGTTACTAACAATCCTGATGTGAAGGCATTTCGGGGCTTTATCGGCAAGTTTGATCTTGTCGATAAGTACCGGAATGTTTCAGGAGGTAGCATGGACTTGGACAACTAGTGGCGACTCGGATCCTGGCTCGCTTGCGAGCTAGACCGATGTTAGTTAGGAGTCGATGTAGGGCTCTTAGAGTGTCCAAGTTTCCACTATATAGTTTAAGGCTTGTTAAACTTAGATAAGCCCTAAGGTTAGGATGGCTGGTTACTGGAAATTTAACTGTTCATTATTTGGTGAGCAGGATTTCCGGGACCAGCTGCTACTAATGATTCAGAGGGAATTGACGGGGGCGGTTGTGGGAAACGCCTGGTGGGGAAAATTAAAATCTAAGATTAGAACGTTTGCTGCCGATTTTAGTCGTCGACTCAATCTAGATAATTAGCGGCGCAAAAAGATAAAGTTGATCGGGCCGTGAAATCCCGTGTTAGTGGGGACATAGTCGTAGCTAAGGCAGAGTTGGCCTCCTTGCTTATCAAGAAGGATCAAGCTCTGGTAGTTAGGGCTAGGCTAAAAAGAATGTCTTCTGAGGCGACGAATATGGCCGCTGAATTGCGTGTAGAGGAGAATAGGAACGCGGCTAAGCGACATATAGCGTGCGTCACATTGCCGGATAAGCGGACCGTGACTACAAGCGCGGGCATATGCGAGGCCTTTCGGCTTTATTTTCAGGATCTTTTTCACCAGGGGCCCGGTCTGAGCTCTGCTCAGTTCGATGCCTATTTGGCTGACTTTCCCTGCCTTGAGGCAGCTGAAGCGGCTAGGTGCGAGGGTCCCATAACAGAGTCGGAAATCTGGGATGCGCTGGAAGCAGGTTGGCCTGGATAAGTCTCCGGGACTAGATGGACTTCCCTACGAAGTGTACTTGAGGCTGTCGCCCGTTTTTGTTCCTTTGCTGCAGCTGATTTACAACCACTGGATGAGGCAGGGGTCTTTACCTCGACGCTTCACCAGGGGTGTGATCTGTTGTTGCGTAAGGACAAGAGCGGTGGGGATGGGTTAGGGAACTTTCGCCCTTTGACGATGTTAAATACTGACTTAAAAGATTTTGGCGAAGATCTTAGCCAACCGTTTGCAGCTTGTCCTGTCTCGTCTGATTGAACAGACTTGTGCTGTGAAGGCAGGACGATTCAGATAACCTTCATATGGTACGCTTGATCTTAGAACAAGTCGACGGTGAAGCCGCGCTGATCAATTTAGATCAGTCAAGGCCTTCGATAGGGTTGACCATCGGTTTCTGGAGGCTGTCCTGTCGGCGGCCGGTTTCGGAGCCGACTTTCGCTCCTGGATCCGACTCTTGTATGCGACCCCCGGTGCGCTGGTGGAAGTGAATGGGGTAAGGTCGGGCCTTTCGTATTGTCTCGCTCCATTCGTCAAGGTTGTCCGCTATCGCCCTTGCTTTTACGTTCTTGCGTTGGAACCATTCCTTCGCAAGTTAAAGGCGAATCCGGTCCTGTGCGGAATTACCCTGCCTGGCGCTACCACCTCGGCCAGGTATTCTGCCTATGCTGACGACGTTTCGGCTCTTGTGTCGAGCAGAGCCGAGATTGACGAATCAGCAAAAGAAATAAGTGGGTATGAGATGGTGACAGGGGCCAAGATCAACCGTGATAAGTCTGTGGGCTTGCGGTTGGGTGCGTGGAAGGAGTTTCTCTTCCCGGACCTTTCCTCTGGACGGATGGGCCGATCAAGATACTCGGCGTCTGGTTCGGTCCTGATCTCCAGTTGAAATGAACTGGTCGGAGGTACAAAGGGAAGGCCGAGATCGCGGTTAATCTGTGGTCTCGGAGGAGACTTTCCCTGAAGGGAAGGGCGGAAGTATGTGTTTCACACATATCCGATCCTCCTCTACTCTCTCTGCTTCCACTCCCGTATGCCCGACTAATGTCATTAGTCAGGACTTGGTATCTCGCGAGGTCTGTTGCCTCCATCCCTCTGAGGGCGGTCTGGGGATGCCTAGCATTGAGATCCGTCAATATATGCTTCGCATTACCTTTTTAGACCGAATGTGTCGTGGGTATGAGGAGGGTGCCTTTTGGAAAGAAGACGTCCAGAAACATTTTCCAACCCTGAAAGTGTGCACTCGTGCGAACAAGAGGCCGGCCGTTTACCACGTGCCGAGTGCTCTTTTTATCGTTTCCTCTTACGGGCTTGGATGGTCTCTCAACGCCAGGCGTTTCTCGCAAGGCATTATATCAAGTTTTAGTTAGGGGTCCGTACAAGATGATCTGATTGGCGAGCTCGGTCTTACGAAGCAGGAGGCTCGCTTTTGGGCGCCCGGGTTGAAATGTCTCAATAACGATGAGGCATCACTCACCTGGCTGGTGATTGTGCGGCAAGAAGCCCTCTGGGTCGGCAAGAGACTTTGTTCAGCAGGCTTGAAATATCAAACTGTCGTCGCTGTACAGGGGAAGTCGAGACTATTGTCACGCCTTCTTTCAGTGCAGGGCGGTATTTGCAGGTTTGTTGAAGGCCTCATGGTTCGCATGCTGCATAGAAAGTTTTTTTGTCCTGGAAGCCAGTTCTGTTTGTAGCAATGTGGTGCCGCAGATGAAGGCTGAACACTATGTGTTCTGTTGCTTACTAGGGGTTATGAGAGTCGTGATTTTTGGAAGTTCACTTCTTCCAACTGATCTTGTTCTTTAAGCATCAGCTTAAAGTCAAGATCAGGACGGAAAAACGACAGCTCACCTCATCGAATTCAGCAAAAGGTGGGTGATTCTTGCGCGAATGTGCCGAGTAAAGGGGCTGACCTTGGTGGCATTTTTAAGGATATTGTTTTCCTGGGTTGATCATAGGCAACCCTAGATTAGATTAGGTTTTTTGTATTTTTTTCTTTTAGTTTTCTATTCTGGTAAACTTAGCTGGGGTGTATTTGCTCATTGGTCCCTTTTATTTTGTCCCATTTTCTTTTCCTTTGGTTTAACTCCCCATCCCCTCCCTCAGGTGGTCAGTGATGTCAGTTCTCTGGTAGATGCGGGGCGCTTTTCGTTTTCGTGCGTGTGTTTTCGTATTTGTTGTTGTGTATGAATTTTGTGAATGCTTGGGATGAATGAGTGGCTTTATTTTTCATAAGTCCCCATCGATTTCGAATATTTCTGCCACATTCAATAGTTTGTGGGGGTTTATTACTAACACTAATTTTATTTGGTTTCTTGTAAAATTATTTTGTCATTTTGTATATATTTCATTGGGGATCTTTTAGAAGTTGTTGTTTTTATGCCCTCCCCACAGACAATATTTGTACATAAAGGGGATCATTTAGGTTTTTTTCATGGAGTCAAAGGGCATTTTGGTGTATGTAGTAAGAAAGGTATGGATAAATGTGTTGTTTTGGTGAAAGGAATATTGTTCAGTATGATTGGATGTGGCTAGCTAAGTTTTAATCCCCCTATAGTACAATAAATAATGTCGAATTGGTTTTTACCGTACTGTCCAGTTCACTCTTCATTTTCATTTGAGGGCACTTGAGTCTTTGTATATTTGGTCCAGGGGCCGTCTCTTTGAATGGGCTTCACGTTAATACACTCTAGTGTCTATCATAATTCCCCCTCATTATATATATATATATATATATATATATATATTATTTTTTCCCCTCATACCATTAATGTTTTTTTTTTTTAAAGTTTTAATTGTATGTAGGATGTATGAGTGAGTCAATTTTATTGCAATAATTTTGAAATTGTTCCCAGTCGACCCTGATGAACTTGGGAACGAAACCAGTTGGTCTGTTTTGAAAGTGTCATCATCTCTTATTTTTTATTTTTCATTTTCATAATGCCATTAGAAATAATTCGTATTTATTCCTTGCAATATTACGGTTTTGTACCTCCAACAATTTATTTAAATATATATATATATATAATTATATATATATATATATATATCTCAGTATGTTGCTATCTCTTTCACTATCTTGGTATGTTTTTATCTATCTATCTATTGTACTTCGTGTCCATTGGCTTTGGACTTGCCAACCACTATCTAAGGGGATATTGAGAGCAGCCCTACTGATTTGAACACAATGTCTTTCCACATTAATACTAGCGGAGGAATTTCTGAAGTTGAACAAGAAAGACTTTCTATTGAATCCAGAATCCTAGTTCTTTCATTCTTCTTTTCAGGAGATATTTTGCATTTTTTTTTTTCAAAAGTGTCATACTCAGTATGTGCATCATATTTTCCCCTGACAGCATGTCGTGTTGTCCGCTGGCGTCAATTCAGGGCATGATAGATAAAGTGTTCTGTAAGAATTCCCTATGCTTATGAGATTCTATTTCTTTTTGACGCGTAAACATTAGTATAATTGCTAGATGAGAGTCTTCTATTCTCCCCATGGCTCATATCTAGATATCATGTGACACACCATACCGAGGTATGTTTTTGAAATCTGCAGGATATAGATTAATTCAGTTAAATTAACGGCATACCAATACATATTGGCTTTTCTTATATCGAATATGAATGCTATTGGAGAAAACAAAATTCAGTGAATTGAAAAATAAGTCATTGTGTCACAGGGTAGACCTTTGAGTTAAAAGGCAGACATTGTTTCAGTTGGTATATGTTAGAAGCCTCTCAAGAATTATATCCGTGTTTGAAAGTATCCCCGCTCCCGATAAGAGCCCCTTTGGTTAGGAGGGGTCGCTATGAACAATTGGACATTTTTTTTTCTTATTTTATACTCCTCTTTATTTGGATTTTATTTGCATTACGAAACATTTTTTTAACCAAAATTAGCAAAAGAACAAATACAAAGGGGTCAACTTTAATTTCGAGCAGAAGGTTTGTTTGCTTCTTGTATAGCAGCATATCAACTCCCTATGGGTCATTTAATGCCGAAATTTAATTTGGGGGTGGCGGGAGTATTAGTAATCTATTTTTACAAGAATACATTTCTGGTGATATTTTTTTCCTTATAGAAATTTAAGTAATAACTCGTAACTCTTGGAGGCACGGTGGAGTAATGGATAACGGCTCGGATTGAAGAATCGGAGAGCTGAGTTCGAATTCCAGTCGAATCTATTGCATTCAATTACATGCTAATACCATTTAGAAAGGTATGAATCCTCTTCTTCTCCCCAACTGTTATGGGTAAATAGCAGGACAGACCGGGTTCTATAGCCTTGGATGGCAACTAGTCTATCGTAGAAAGAAATGGAAACCCACTTTGGGAAAAAAAAATGCCTCATCAGTCATGTATCGAAAGATACATGATCGTCTAAGCGCGTATCACGCATGGCACATAACTGACTAGGTAATTTCTGTTTTTATTTTTTACAAAAGTGTAATCATGGCATTTTTTTTTTAATATGAGAATATATTGCTGGTATTTAACTATAACATTTTATACTTTCATCGAGTTTCTACCCCAGTTTGGGTGTTATTTATTTACCCATAACCCAGACCCAAACAGTATCTACCACGCCGGGATGAGAGTGGATCTGGCAAGGGTAATAATTCACAGGTGATTCCATGCTTCTCAAAATCTCCCAATCATAAGCTTTGCTTGCCAGATGTAGCTGATCGTCATATCATAAACTATATGAATTAAAATGAAATGTAAAGTTACGAGTGCTAAATACCTCTGAGTGCGTCTTTACAAATATTTCTTCAGTAGTTTAAGTTAAGTAACATCTTAGAACTTCATCCGAGGTGACTTATTTACTAATGCCTGATACGCCAAGATATATACAGTGGGTCGTTTCTTTCTTCTTTTTTAGAAATCTTCTACCCTTTATTTAAATCTTGCACATTTACAAATCTGTCATTCGTCCGTATACTAAATACTGTTACCATATCTGGCCTCGTTTTCCTGCTACATATCTTGAAATTCTCGCCAAATTCAGTCTGCAATGCAATCCATCCTGATCAGACATCTCGAATTCTGTCATTTTTTCACCGACGTGACGTAGCTTCCCTCTGTCCTTTCTACAAATATTTTCATTACAACTGATCTGGCGACCTTTATTCTCTGGTTCCTTCGACTACATGAATTTAAGCATGCAACTAGATTGGCAAATAGATCTCACCGTTTTACTGCTGAACTACCTAGATGCAACTACCACTTCCACCCTAACAGTTTCTTTTCTCACACGCCTCATCCGTGGAAATCCTTTCCGATTTCTTGCTTCCCTGACAACTACAATGTTCAAAGATTTAAATGCAACGTCAGTCACTATATTCTGTTTTCTTGAACCCTGTCTCTTTATTATCCTTTTTCTCAATCCTCCACTTTAAAATCTTCTAATTCTCTTTCACTACCTGAAACCACTTGACCCCTAGTAGCATTTTTGGTCTAGCTTGGGTTGAAATAATTAAAACTAAAGAAAGAAAAGAAAAAAGGACCATGAACTTCTGTTGACAATGCATCGGTCTATTGTAAGGCTCGAGGACGGGGTAATTAAGGTTTTCGGTGTTCGCTACATCAAGTGTAACAGTTTACACACATTTAGGACAGGCGTGTTTACTTGATGGAATTTTTTGACTAAATTTAAAAAAAAATACGCCTAGAATATTCTATTCGACGCTATAATATTGGATTTGAATTTCTCTGGGCAGGTCAAGATCAGTCTCCCACAAACACAGCCGTGAGGTGGGCTAGCTTAGGATGCTTATTAATGAAATGTTAATTGTTAGGGTCATAGCATTTAATGGAAGCTTTGAAGGAAAACTGACCGGGAATATTTTAAAACATTACCCTAAGAATTTTGCTTTTTACCTTTTGTAAAAATCTGAGATGTAAATCCTCCCACCAAAAGAAAATAAAACAAACAAAATGGTAAGGGAAGAATTGAAAAACTAACAAAAGGAAAAAGCAAAATTCTTTGTGGATCATGGTCTTTAGCACCTAGAGAAATAATTAACAAAATGCCTTCTGAATAATAATAATTAAATAACAGTGAGAAACTACAAAACACAGCCTTTCAGCTTGGTGTAAATCTTAACTCCACCCCGAGTTTGAAGCCTTATTTAAACTATGGAAAATAGAACAGACTTTCACATTTAGAAAGAGCCAGTGGAAATTTCTAGGACGCATAGAGGAAAGAAGGCTTGGAGAAGTTGACTCACACACATAACATTGCAGGCAGGAAGGGCAGAGATAAGCAGTGATTAAACTAGATAATGAGCTTTTGTAAATGTGTAGATGAACAAAGATAGCTAAAGACAACTTGTAGGATGTTGTGGATAACCATAGCCATCTTGAGGGGGCACGGAAAATAAAGAAGAAGAAGAAGAATCTAGTGAGTTCGATCCTTAATAAGATGTAGTTTTCTAGTTTTTATGTCTGATTATATTTGGTACATTTTTCCACAGTCGACCATATTTCAACATCAGCCTCTCACTTGTGTATCACCATATAACACACATCGTCTTGTCAATGGCGCCATTATTTCAAGCTATCGTAATATTCGAGGAAAAAACAGTGATTGTAATTTTATATTAAAATGCACAATTCATTTGAAAGACTCTGCATATTTGTTTAACAGGATTTCAAAATCGTTGATGGCCGTAAGGTTGCTATGCGTTCATATGAATTAAAATGTTATCAAAATGCAGGAAGCATTTATATTACATGGATATATTAATAAAAGCCAGTAGGGAATTTTTCATCGTTATTTCAATGAAGCGAATCAGGAATTATTTTGCAAATTCGGGGTTTCACATTGTGCTTTTCCATGCAGCAAAAAGTGTTTAAATGAATAAAAAATATTTAAAAAATGGCCGTAAAGAGTTTTAAAAAATTGCCAAAACCGAACTGTTTTTTACGAATGTTGATAATAAAAAGATTGATAAAAATATGAAATATCTTCGAATATTCTTTATTAACATATTTTTTCATATGTTAATTAAATTTTACAAACTTTTACGATATAGACCACTGAAAGATTATGAATAATAAAAAAAAAGACAAGAAATTTTGGGAAAATGTTACTTTTGAAAAATAAAAAAAATAAAATATATTTTGCAAATAAAAAAAAAAAATTGCCAAACCTGAACTGTTTTTTTTTTAAAGTTTCATAATGGAAGCGTTGGTAAAAGAAATATAAAATATTTACATTTAAGTTTTTTTTTTCATATCGAAATCCGAAATTTCAAACTATTACGATATCGACCAAAGAAATTGTTTAATTAAAAACAAAGAACAAAATGATGAAAAACTATGTATGAAAAAATATTACTAACGCCATAAATAGTGTGGAGCTGCCCAGTCTTCCTTTTCCCGTCGTGCTAGATTTCAAAAGCGTCTACGGGGCCTTGTGGGTGATGAATATTTTACCAGCCTACACACAGTTTTCAACAACCTTTCACACAGACGACATGTTGGCAGTCTCTCCCTATTCTATCGCTATTTCCCCGGGAAATAATTCATTTGATTTTTTCACGGCTTATAAACATTTTGCGGGTATCTTAAAGCCATAAAATATTTTCTGATTGTAACAATCATTTTGGAGATAATAATGATTTACTGATAAAATTCCTACTATTTAAACCATAACTTGGAAAAAAGAGGGTATTTGCGCGTAAGTGAATATAAGAAGCCTGACTCGAATTGGAACTCGGCTCTCCAATTTCAAGCGTACAGCACCGACTATTCCCAAGAGGTCCATCATCAAGGTACTGATCACTCTCAACGTTGCTTAACCTGGGTGAACTCTTGTGTCAACGTGATATGACCGTCAGCTGAAATGCTATGTAATATCTGATGTTTAGTGGTACTTAACATATACATTGTTTATATTTTCTTGACATTGATAATATTTTTAAATAGATGAGATGTTCCAAGCAGTGTATATCTGGAAACTTGCAAACAGTGTCCCACAGAGATCCTGTTAAAATTCCTGTCTCAATTTTTTGAGCGAATATATATTTTTGGTTTAACAAATATTTGCCATGTTTTTTTTTTAATTTCAAGATTCTGTATATTTGCATATTTCCTCATATTCTTTAATAGCTATATTTTATCTGATGGCACTATCATATTTTTTAAGAAGGAACCTTTTTTATTTGAAGTTTGTTCTATTAGCTTATGTATATACTAGCTTAAAATCCGGACTCCGTACGGGCTTCTAGCTCCTGCGGAGGGATAATTCAGCATCTGTTTTTGCTTAGAAAACAGCAATGATAATTTTGAAGAAATGACTCAGAATTCCTCAATTCACTCAATGGAACATCAAAACCTTACTTAAACTATGATCAGGCTAGAAGTTCAATTCCACCTAAAAGACCGATTTGGGCCGAAACTCGAATTTGGGCTAAAATTCCAATCAAGACCGAAAATTCAGATCTTCAAATCACAAACTCCGTGGAACTTCGATTGAATTGAGTTCTTCAAATGACAAATTCAGTGAAACTTCAAAAGCTCACTTCATAAAACCTCTCAATTTAACTTTGCTTCTTTCGCATTTTAAAAAAAATAAAATTAATTTTCTCAATTCACAAACTTTGGAAGATATAAAACTGAATTTTAAACAAAAGAAATAAATTCACAAAGTTTTTGTATTATTTTAAACTCGATATAAATGAAAAACTTTTAAAATCACTAAGTTTTACTCAATTTTAAAATTAGAATTTTTAACTGTTTCCTACTCATCCGGAAAAAATTTTTTTACATCTCTGGATGTTCAAGCACCAGGTGAGGTGAAGAGCAAATTTTCAATCCCAGAATAAATTTAATCTTTATTTATATATATATATATATATATATATATATATATATATATATATATATATAGGAAAATTTTCAATCCAGGAATAATCTTTATTACAATATATATATATATGTCTATGTAGAGTAAGTGTTGCCCGAATTAGAGTAGTTTTAGACAACAGGACAGATAGACAGAATTTGGCGTTTATTATTTACATATATACTATTATTAATGCTATGTTTTTTGTTATTTCTTTGTAAACTGACGTTCACCCTGTACGTGACCCCTCGTGGCAGAGTATTACAGTGTAAGAGGCACAATTTATGCAGATATGTGGTGAAGATAACGGTTAACCACTTGAACAAGTTAAGAAAGCTAAGTATTGTTTCCACTAATGCCAATTCTAAATGATTTTAAGTCTTCTTCCAACTGTGGGTCACCTCAAAAGAAACAAATTTGAATAGAAATAACTTCAACTCAGAATTCTATTCATTTATATTAAGGGTCATGATATTTCCACTTCAAGATCTTTGTATTTTGATAATTTTTTGAAGATCTTCAAAGATATACAGTGTAACCCGGATGTAAGAGAGTTGTCGGGACCGGAGAAGAAGTCTCTTATATCCGGGTTTCTCTTATATCTGGGTTTGGTCTATTTTGTTTAGGTAAGTATGGGCTCTAATTTGGGACCAGAGAAAATCTCTCTTATATCCGGGTTTCTCTTATATCCGGGTTTGGTCTATTTTATATACATTAACACAGGCTCTAATTTGGGACCAGAGAAAAAATATCTCTTATATCCGGGTTTCTCTTATATCCGGGTACATTAACACAGGCTCTAATTTTTCTCTTATATCCGGGTTTCTCTTATATCCGGGTCTCTTTTATCCGGGTTACACTGTATTACAATCTACAGCGGCTGCCATACCAATAAAAAAAGCATATTCTGTTCTTGTAGTCTTTGATGATAAAGTCTGGCCGATTAGATTCGATTATTCTGTCTGTGTGTATTGTAATGTCCCATAAATTTATTACAGGTCCTATATCTGTAACCGGGTTTGGCAGATGTTCATACCTGTTTCTTGTATATTCCTTGCCGTAAAAGTGGCATATTTTCCAGTTCAGATATTGGCCCTTTTCTATCATGTCGAGTTTTATATTTAGTTGGTGCTAATCTATTGCAAGATGGTAAATTGTTTCTTGATGTTTATCTCAGAATCTGTATTCGATGTTAACACAATTTTTCAGTATGTGTGCTTGGTAACTTCTAGCCCGATTTGGCCCGTTGCAGCAAGAATAAAACATTATTATTATTTTCCTGAATTTGCATTTTTAAACCGTAGGTCTGATGAATATCACGGACGAGGAACTGAGACAACGTCTCTACAGATTTTCTGCACTTTTCAGGCATTAGCCTCACAGATACTTGTGAGTAATTTGGAAGATCCCGACTTCTCGAAATTCCGATTTCTTTAACCGTTTCTTGGGTAACGTTCCAAGTTTATTTTCTTGATTATAGAATCTATAGCATTTTCATTTTACCATGTGATATATACACTGTGGGTGTCACATTCTCCGAACCTACTTTCTCCAAGATACTGGATCTATAACCAAGGTATTTCAGCCGTTTATTTATTTATTTCCATTGTTCTTAGCTAAAGGCAATATCATTTTTAAACAACGGTTCTCATCTGATCACTGAAGTTAAGCAACGTCGAGCCTGTATCCATATTGGTGACCGTTCAGGAATACCAGGTGCTGTAAGCTTGCCTGTGCCGGTGGGATCAACGCCTCGGAATGAGAAATCGGAGAGACGAGTTCGAATTCCAGCCTTGTTCGTTACATTCACTTACGTGGAAATACCCTTGTCAAACGTATAAATCCACTACTTGTATCCAAAGATATGAATTAAATAGTACGTCTTCTCTCTGAAAATCTTCATTATCTCCAAAGAATTGTTAATAGAATATTTACTAGTAAAATATTCTTATAACACAAAAATATGTTTCAGCTTTAAATAACCTACAGAAAGTTTGATAAGTCGTAAAAAATTATCGATCCATTGTCGTTAACACTTCTTCGTTACGCATACGTTCCATGTTTTTCTCAGCTTACTTTACTTGAAAGTGGTTCGAAAGTCTTGTCACCTCCTAATTCTCTTTTAAAATGTAGGAGCTCGTGTCAGCCATCTGAAATAGAAAATTATGTTATATACTGGTGATAAGAATTTCAGACCACCCTCTAGAATCGAATATCTGTCGTTATCCGTTTTCTCTTCATCTTCATTAAATTAAGAAAGATCGGATTAATTAATATCATTTTGGCGTTTTCAAAGTTTCAAAAAAAATATGCCAACATGCGGAACTTTAAGAACTATTTTCAAGATAATGACGTTTTGCTCCTGTTTGTTTATTCCAGAGAAGTTGTCAAGTAATTAAACCTTTTTAAGAGATGTAATCCATTAAATACTTTATCAAACAACGTTGAGTTGAAAACCTTATCAAAAGAGGGCGTGGTCTTGATATAAAACATACTCTCTGCGCATTCCATTATCAATAATTGATCATTAAGAAACTGTATTATTTTTTTTTGAAAAATGGCGACTTCTCGCTGGATAGGACGTTGTTAAGTTTATGTAATCAATGATAATATTTATTATATTTACATGATACAAGAACAAAGATAGCTCTAATAATCACGAGAAAATGTAATATTATTTTAATGTTATTTAATATGATAATTATATATTTAATAATATTTCTTTGAATATATTCGAAAAATTAAGAAAAAGGATCATGCGTCAGTTTTATATAAAAAAAAACAAGATACAAATTAAACAGAATAAAACAGTATTTAAAAAAAAACAAAAAAACTTTTTAACAGCTTTAATGAAACAAACATTATTAAACATACACAGTCAGCCATATACAGAGAGTCTAAGGTATTTGAGAACACACTGAAAACAGGAAAAAATAAACAACCGCTTCTTACAAACAGCTCAATCTATAGAAAATTTAGTAGACAGGTTCATTACTATTTGGATTACACGTGTAACCCTGTGAGCTCTGAACATCGCTTTACCGGAGAAAATGACGTAATTCCCAGACACCCGTTGAACAGTGGTAGAGAAAAATGACTTAATACCCAGCTACCCGCTGAACGGTGGGTAAACACTTGTAGCTATTTTTATATCTAACGTGAAACATTACATACCAATTATTTGCGAATTTTGATTCAGGAGCTAAGGCAGAAGGGTTAAAATGGTTCAGGAATACAGATCTCAAAGGTTTAATGTGTATAACAATCTTCAGTAGCAATGGTGCCTTCAATGAGGAACTGAAATCATTATAATGCACGGATCACATACTCAGTATTGATATTGGTCATTACTCAGGGAATCTACCGTATTGTGGGAACGTTGATTAATCTCCCGTTCAACAACATCCCATATGGGATGCTTAAGTGGTTTAAGCCTGGTGAGTTGGTCTAGTGGATAAAAGCGTTAGTTGAAATAATCTAGTGATTTGACCCAAAGAGTTGTGAGTTCAATTCCTGGCCACAACAGAGATGAACAAAAAATTGGCAAGTTGAGTTAATAAAGGGAAATACGTGAAACTGAGATATCCAGATAAGGCATGTCACGTAGAACTAAAACAATCTACGCCGGTGGACGAAATAAAGGGTTCGGTTCGAAATTCCAACGTATATCACCTGAAGAAGGTCGGAGTGTACAACGGCCGAAACGTCGTGAATGTGACAATAAAAATGAGGACAATAATCCGAACAATTTAAATACAGTGTAACCCGGATATAAGAGAGTTGTCGGGACCGGAGAAGAAGTCTCTTATATCCGGGTTTCTCTTATATCTGGGTTTGGTCTATTTTGTTTAGGTAAGTATGGTAACACTTTGGGACCAGAGAAAATCTCTCTTATATCCGGGTTTCTCTTATATCAGGGTCTCTTATATCCGGGTTACACTGTAGTATGAATAGTCATATAAGTGATACTATCACAATTCAATCAGAGAATCGGTATTATAATTTTAAAATTGGATACCCACCTTCAAATCAAAGTAGCGAAATTTACTGTTTGATTGAGAAACTGTTATGATGTTAATTTGGGGTTAATAAAGACAAACGCCAAATAACATGTAACAATAAAAAGGGGGTTTATTCGGTTGGTAAGTTGGTACAGAAATTGCCTGAGTAGTCTCTAACTAACTCAGCAAAAGAACTTCTACTACTACTGTCATTTTACATGCCAATCGTTAACGTCCTTGTTCGTAGACGAGTTCATCTTTAAGAGGGCTGGTAGGTTCCTACACAACAGAAACTAAACAAGTGAAGAACTGAAACATTGAATACTGGAAGAAATCAGTTTTATTAGAATCATTAGTTCATTTGCCATGATGAGTATTTGTAGAAAAAAAAAAGGTTTAACATTTGATTCTTTCCTTGCAAACGATGTGTTCAAATAATTGGTATGGCAGCCTAATTCCACAAGGAAATAAATAAATCGCAAATCCAAACTCAAAGATCCACGATCAGAAAGACATGTGGAAATCACGAAACGCAGATCCAATGTCTCAAATCCCAAAGTAAACGGACAGAAATCACCACGTAAGGCGACGGACGAAGCAGAATAAATAAAAGCGACTTTATCAATTCGAGAACATCAACCGTTTTTTTTTTTTTTTTTATCGACGGAACACTTTTTTTCATTGGTCGACAGGTGGGAAAGGACACACAATAATATCTGAGATACATTTTTGGCAAAAAGCTGCCAATAACTTGTTTCTATTTTTCTCATTGGCATATCGTACAGAACAGACGTGTCTTTTTTCTCGGTAAGTGACTTTCTCTTTTATTACAACATTCTAAATAGTAGACTCCTGATGTAAAGTTAACTACTTGATGTTGATTAAATTCATAACAGTTTTTGAAATGTTTATGATAATTTTTGAAAAAAATCCAATATCTGTTGATAAGATTCATTTTATTTTCATTAAGCTGTTTGTTTTAGGTCTAATAATAATTATTATTATTATGTATATCAATCTGTAAAAAAAATATTTTCTAATATCTAATTTAAAAAAAAATAGCTTTATTTATTAAAAAAGAAAAAAATGTATTGTTAAAAAATATTAGATTTCAAAAATATTATTTTAATTAAATTAAAAATATTTTAACACTCAAGAAATAATTTATTTAAACTAAAAACTTATCACAAAAATGCCGATGACGTGTTTCTATTTTGTCTTCGGCATATCGTACAGAACACACGGATCCTTTTTCTCGATAAATGGCTACCTCCTTCAGCCCAGTATTACAATCACAAAACAGAGATGTTCGCTGACGAATATATCTATCTATCTATCTATCTATCTATCTATCTATCTATCTGGAGAGAGAGAGAGAGAGAGTGATTTATATACTGTAAGATATTGTGTCTAATACGTTACTGCCCCGAGAACAGGAGCCATAAAGAAAAAAGTAGATAGCAAACAAAGTATATTATGAAAGCTGACAGTACATGAAAGAATCATCAGGGGACTCAAGTAACGGATCCTTTGCCATTAGCAGATTTTCCCGAATATAAACCACAAAGGTCAAACATAGGTAACTTAGAATGCTTTCTTCAAAGAGGAAGATATATTGGAACAGGGAATTCTCTTTTTGAGATAAAAGAGTTTAAATTATATTCGCAGTGCCTTAAGATAACTGGAGAATGTTCCAAGAGATAAAAAAAAATTCTACACTACAGGAATTGGTACGTGAACCACATATGCAGTGAGGCTTCGGTGATTATTTAAAGAATAATTCTGGTCAGAATATGACTAAACCTAAATAATAATGTGGCCAAAAGTTTATCCACCGGAGCTGCGTTCAGGGGTACCTATCCATGCGTTGAGAGACTGCAAAAACAGCGTTATTTTGCGCCTATTAACCGAAACACACTCTCTAAGCGCTATCAAAGGATTTGGACCCCTTATTATCAGTTGGGTGGTAGCAACAAGAATACTGCCAAAACGATAAATACAAAAGGAAGAGTCACAACCACCATTTAGTCATATCACCAAAATGGTAAGACAGATAATTTTCTATATGGCTTCGGAAACCACTTCACAAACAGGAAACAAGGAACAGATGGAGAAAGAGTGTGAGCCGAGTAAATACGTAAAACTATCTACTCCTATTGGAATAGATCAATATATGTCCATCATATTACTAAGACGAATATTATAACTTCCCATAAAAATGATTTATCCCCTGATGAGTGGACGGAGTGATTGCTGGATGCTCCATCTACGGAACTCTAGAGACGGGATGCTGAAGGCAGCAACAATCAGCTAAGTGACAATTTTAATATTTCTTAAATCTCTCTCTCTCTCTCTCTCTCTCTCTCTATATATATATATATATATATATATATATATATATATATATATGTGTGTTTGTTTGTTTGTGTGTTTGTGAATTGATGTAATATGAAAGAGCAGTTAGATTAATGATACAGATTTTTTAGTATTTATGTCTTTACTTTATAAAAAACAGTGTTCAATACAGAGGTAGAGTTTAAATTATAATATTTGTTAAAAATATGATTACACCGGGTCACAGAAATTACTATGTTTCGAAACTTAACTCAAGCCCTAAAGTTTAATGTTATACTTAAAATTTAGAGTACAGTTTCATTCTCAAGCGATGTTTTAGAAATTCTTCAGTGAGTTATCCTTTTAGATTTCATCAGTGACTTATTCTAAAACATTCGGTTGGGAATGAAAGTTTACTCTAAATTTTAAGTTTCATATTGAAACTAAACTTGAGGTCTTTAATCAAGTTTTGAAACATAATAATTTCTATGTTGCGATGGAATCATATTTTTTTAAAGATTGCGAACAATTGTTAAAATGTTCAGCTCATGATCTTTCTGTAGAACCACAATTATTTTGCTTCAAGAATGCATCGAGATATTCACAGTCAGTTATACATCAAAACATCCATTATTAATTTAATGTGAATAGTTTGGATCACAGCATTTAATGAAAATCACAATATTGATTCATATTTTTTTTAATCTCATCGAAGCTTTCGGCTTACATAAGCGATTATCAAAGATTCGAATTACATTACAATATATTAAGCAATACCCGGATTTGTTTTAAATGACTAAAAATGTTAGAGTTGTCACACCACAACTCACTTTCACTACGCTTGCCACTACATTTCAATGAAAACTCTAACATTTTTAGGCATTTAAAACAACATGCCTGGCTGCATACACAAATCCGGAAAATCCTTGTTGAAAACACAGCTATACTTAAACATGAAGACAATAAACAAAAACTAAAAGTCCTTGAAGCTATATACATAAATCAGTTGAAACCTAACCTGAACAAAATAAACTACGAAATCTACACACATATTCTTAAATGCTATAATTGGTAACAGAAGCCATTGGTTTATACCAACGGCTTCCCATACTTAATAATTCTCGAATTCACGCTCGCCTGGTCAAGTGTGACGTCATAAGCCGCAGTGCGATTTTCGCTTCCAGTGTCATATGCACGAGTTTGTCGATGCTTGGAAATCTTCCATATAAACAGAAACAGACTATAATCACTGACTTCTCCGTCTATTGCTTAAAATATTGTAATGTAATTGTAATCTTTGATAATGGCTTATGTAAGCCGAAAGCTTAGATAGGATTAAAAAATATGTATCAATATTGTGATTTTTTTTTTTCGTTTAATGATAATGTTATTAAGCTTATCAGACGATATGGAAATTTGTAAAAAAGTGTCATGTATCCAATACTTTTGCATAGGGTAATTTTGAACTTTGATAAAAAAAAAATGGATTCAAACATGAGTTTTTAATTTTCGTTCCACATACAACTAAAACAACTTTACGAGATATTACTTACCAAATATCAGGTAAAATGGCGAACATAAACTAGAGTTATAACAGAAAATAACATGTATCCAATACTTATGCGTGTCACTATATCTATATCTATATCTATCTATCTATCTATCTATCTATCTATCTATCTATATATATATATATATATATATATATATATACAAGTTGCAGAAACGGTTAGAACTCAAAATATGATAGCTGAAGAATACATTGGAAGGAATCAAGAAGATTAAAAATAGACAAAGCAACTTCAAAGCTTACAATGGCGGTGGTTGGGTGATCTAAGTTTGGGTGCTTATTAACATAATAATTCATTGAAAAAATTCGTCGTTGCTAGCATGTTCACTCCATGGTATTTTCAGCACCCTTCTGCAAAACCACAATCCTGTGACTTCAGGACTCCATCAGAAGGTAGATTGTCCAACATTCACTGCCATACAGGATAATTGATTTTCGTCCTCTGTTAATACACTTCTCAGATATCTAATTTTTTACACCTGTTTTATTTCAGCCTTTAGAATTTGTCATTCACGTGTTGTGATGTTCTTTTTGCTGAGGCCTATGCATTCTGTCTTACAATCAATTGCTTTTTGCTTTATTGTCTCGATTTCCTTCACTACCATAGAGTTCTTATAGTATCCTTCCTATGTTTGCTAACAACACTATTCCATCTAATTATCTTATATTGAATTCATATTAATAAATATTCATTTCGCTTTTTAATTATAACATACCACACAAACTGGGTGGTATTTTCATTTATTTCTGAACGTAAAGAAAAATGTAGGTGATATTTAAAGTTTCCCGATAATTTACTTTCACTTTCACTTTCACTTTCGTCTGAGCGGCGATATTTCAGTAAAAGAAGAAAAGTATAGTTAATGTACGTAAATTACCATTAAATGTTTTCGAGAACGCCGCTGTATATCGACTTAGCATTTTGTGTCCGCACTTCTAAAGTTATTTGTCTGTTATGATAAACCAGAACTTAACACTTCATTCGTAATTCGATATGACCAAATGGCACCTTCAATTCACATATTACCAATTTTCACTCTGAAGAATCTCGCCAGTTATGATTAGTGATAGAGTTTCCATAAACATTGGTTATTATCTTGATAAATGCGTTTTTCATTACAGTTTCAATGAGAGAGTTTCGTGAGTGAAAGCTAAGAAAATATAATCGAGTTGGCCTGATAAATATATAGAAAATCATACGAAAAAAATAAGACAAACTGTAGTTTAATGTAACAGTCAGGAAACACTTTTAGGGAAAGTTATTCTTTTTTTCTCTCTCTCTGTCTCACAGGAATATATATATATATATATATATATATATATATATATATATATATATATATTAAAACATTTTTTATATTTATACGTTCTTTTCACAGATACAAATATTTAAGTAAATGCTCTGTTTATAATAAACAGTATTGACAAAATTTACCGGCCTGAATGTCCGAGAAATTTTTATAGAAATTATGTGTCTTAAAATGATTCTCAGCCTTTGTCCATTTCATAATGCGTGATGTCGTTTATTTTCAATGTTCATTTCATAATGTGTGACGTCATTTGTTTATATTTGAATACGCATCGAGCAGATATGAATTTATGAGAGAAAATCAAGGAGAATTGTGGTTTAAAAACAGTAAAATCAACTTTGCTCCTCTGTGGCTTAATCGGTAAAAGCACGTCCGGCTATGTGTCGGTTCCGTATAGGATACAGATTCGATTCCTGTCGGAGGACGCATACTTTCTATGAAAATTTCTCGGACATTCAGGCCAGTAAATGTCGTTAATACTGTTTATTATAAACAGAGCATTTACTTAAATATTTGTATCTATAAAAAGAACGTATAAACATAAAAAATGTCTTAAAATAATTGTCTGAATTTGTGCATTTCATAATATATATATATATATATATATATATATATATATATATATATATATATGTGTGTGTGTGTGTGTGTGTGTAAAAGATTATTAGTCTGAGGTAAATTAGGCTAGGAAATATATATATATATATATATATACAGGTAAAATGAGAATATACAGAAAACTTCGTGTCATGACATACATTAAAAAAGATTTTTTTCAGTGAGTTTGAATTTAGCGTAGGTCGCATTCAGTTGGTTAATCACGGTAAAGCACACAATTATTCTTTTTAATTCTATCTTTTTTTCCTCGAAAAAAGAGTAAGTATTCTGCTTTGAAATTAAATCAAAAGACGATGGACATAAGAGTTATCTGTTTTGATTAGTCTTACTCTTATGTCCATCGTCTTTTCATGCTGAATTGAATATAGTCTTATGTTAATTATGTTTTATGAATATGTCCTGAAGAAGGTCTACTAGACCGAAACGTCCGACGTTGACATTATACTAACATTAAAACAGCATAATTGCATGTTAGGATTTTTGTTTGTTTTTCCGTATATTTTTCTTCATACTGTCGGATCTATATCCATATATTTGCTTACATATATATATATATATATATATATATATATATATATATATATATAATATATATATATATATATTCTATCGTTGAAGCTCTCTCTGTATAAACACCAGGACTTTGTATTAGGCCTCCAACTAATTACCATCTAATCTTTTTTTCTTTCTCCAATACATTTTTTCCATTTTTTAGTCTCAATTCCGTTTATTAACCTCGATGCGAAGTTCGAAACCGGTTAGCTAGCCTGTTTTTCAGTTTTCATTTTTATTATTATCATGAATGGTAATAATAAAATATTTTTCTATTTTTTCAGTTATATATATATATATATATATATATATATATATATATATATATATATATATATATAATCGAGTTTACCTCAAGCAAGGCAGTGAAGTCGTTGAGTAACAAGTGTTTAATGGGTATTGAAGAATTAGTAAACCGAAACATTACTAAGGTCTGACTGAAGCCGAGACGCCAGAACAGAGTCAGTAATATTGCTGATACGTCTTTGGATTTCATCATGGATCTCTAGATAAGTAGCAGGTACGCTTGACCATATGTGACTGCACTATTCTAAACATGGATGAATAGCAGACTTAAATATCTTAGATTCTGAAGAGAAAAACTGTCTAGCATGACAAAATGAACGTACCATTTTAGAAGCTGACCTAGCAATGGATTCTTTACAGTTTTTCTACTTAATGTCAGCTGAGATCGTTAGCCTGTAAAGGGGAATAGAGTCACTCTCCTGGAAGTTAGCATCAGTCATGCTGATGGAAGCTAGAAAAGCGTTATCTCAGATGAATCATAGAGAAGTTTAGTCTTGGATGCGTTAAAATTAACAAGCCATCCTTTGCCCCAGTTAACAACTAACTGAAGGTAGTTTTGGAAATCAGCCGCTAATTTGAACATATCGAACAAATAAAATGTCATACACAGGGACTCTTTCCAAATTTAGCAATATAGATCCTGAAGAATGTCTTAGGGAAACATTTCCTTGGATTTTATTAAATTTTAGCCATACCAGAATTTTTTGCAATACGCATACGCGTGTTGAAATCATCCCAGTATTTACCATTGCTAAAGTTGTCGCTAACATTTTTTTGAGATTTACAAATCTTATCTTTCAGTCAATGTAAAAAAAAAAATCGATGATTTGTTTGGAAAATACTTTGACAAAAAAAACCTACCTCGCGGTTTAAATATTCCTTTAATTTAATTTAATTTTATAGGACTTCACAGTAACAATATTTTAAGAAAGTTTTTTTTTTTCATTTTCAACAGCGAAGAAAGCATTCTTAGGATTTCTTTCTCTTGAACATGCAACATAGAAATGGTCATGCGTAAATATTTCTTTCTGCTGCCAAATTCTAAAATTTTAAATCGTTTGGACTTGTGATTTTTTTATATAGTCCTCGCAAACGCAGAGAAAACTTGAAACAGAATTCTTGTATATATAAAAACTTTAAAAGAATATGTAAAAATTATTTTTCTATTTTTATAAAATAAGTATTTGTTATTCTGATCTTTAAATTGTTTTTAATATAGTGGGTGTATTTTGTATGTTAAATAATAAAACGTTTATTCCCCATCTCCCTAAAAAAATAAATGAAAATGTGTGGTTCTATGCACCTGAGTAAAACCAAATGTACTTTGCAACTCCTTACCTGTTTGTACATTTTTCGATCGGTCAGTGTATGACTATTTTAGAGGGCGTGAGGGACGGAGGAAATAATGGAAGTCACGAAATTTTATAGGAGATTGATTACATTCTATAATTTAATTATTTATAAGTTCAACGTGAGTTTTATACGCGATTTTACACAGTAAAAGTCTCAAGGGACACATGTGTTGAACAAGAGTTCAACAAAACTCATTGTATGACTAAAGATGAAGACAAGGGTTATAGTAGCATTCACCAACTTAAACAAGGAGACCGTCCAGAAGAGATGCAGGAGGTTCCGAAGTCTTCAGGAGAACGTGGATGAAGCCGGTATTTAACCGACCTCCCCAAGAGGCAGAATGTGACACAAGGCCGATTTTTTTATGTCGGGTAATCCGAGCTCATAGGCTGGGGCAAAGATTTCCCGTAGATCCCGCATACACGGAGTTGGGTTTGTCTACCTCCCCAGATTAGAATCTGACCTTCAGCATAACCTCGTCGAAGTTGCTCTCTGCCCTAAATCAGAGAGTTCGACAAGACCCGAGAGCTTCGCACGCTGATAGATCTCACAGCCGTCCCGATCTAACGTCAGGCAGCCTGTGGTATTTACCAACCTCCCCATTTGGCAAGATACGGCACAAGGCCAATTTTATGTGAGGCATTTCCGAGCCCGTAGGCTCGGGCAAAAATTCCACGTAGAGCTCGCATACATGCGGTCGGGTCTGTCTTCCATTCCAGATGAGACTCTGCCCTTAGACATAGCCTTGTCTGGTTTCCGCTCTGAAACCAGAGTCTTCGCCGTCTTGATGCTAGTTCAAGCCTAAGCTGGAAAACAAGCCCCAAAGGACGTGTGTGAAGCCAAAGGCGATTTTATTCAATAGATTAACTATTTAGTATTTCAAGATATTTCTGTGTAATTTTGGTAGATATATCTGTTAAAATGAGATGTCAGTGTTATTTTCATTTTTGCGTAATTTAGATGAGAATTTATTCAGCGCACTTCTGTATATTGCGCAATGAGGCAGGGACTCATTGAAAAGAAGTCGTTATAGAAATAATATTACTATTTAAGCTTTACTGGCTTTTGTGACCCGTTGAGGGTCGCTTTAAATTTATCCCACACCGTCCTTTATATTGCACACAATTAACCTTCGGTTGTACAATTACAGAATCACCCGATAACAGCGATATTCATTATCATAAATTTATATTCTGTGCCTGAAGAAGAACACGACTTCTCCCCTGTTTAACATTCTATCATCCCTTGCGAGTTGGCCAGTTTTTCATCCTTGTACAGGTTGCATCTGTTACCCTACGTGGCGAATAGCTACTCGTTACTAAAGATATCACATTCAGATATGTCGTCCTGCTTACATTTCTCTTTATTCTGTCAATAGTATGTCGGAGCATTTTTACATTTTAAATGACACTTAACTTGTTCCTGTGGTTGTAATATTAAAGAAACGGCTTATCAATCTATCGTAGGTTATTTAAAGCCGAAAAATATTTTTTTTAGATTGTAATAATTTTTCCTATTTTAACTTAATTTTTCCTTTTTAACCCATAGATCGGGGCGGAGGGAGAAGAGGTGGGTTGTACCTTTCCCAAGATCTTTTTCACGTAAGTGGATGTAAAGACCCCGACTGGAGTTGGAACACCGCGCTCGGAATTTAAATTCCAATTTGTTATCTATTACACCCCACGCACATCCAAGCTTACAGCACCTTACATATTCTCAAGCGGTTACCCATCTAGGTCCTGACCAGGCTCGACGTTGCTTAACTTCGGTGATCTTACGAGAACCGGTGTCTCAGCGTGATATAGAAACGTCCGAAAAAGATGCAAACGTCTTTTAATTTGTCAGTGATTCCAAACATTATTTTTCCAATATGTCTATTTTCTTATTCTTTATATCAATGTTCTCGCTTGTTCTTATTTCTCTTATGCAATTTTAATTTTTGAAGGCAGAAACATCAAAACACTCTTGCTTTACCTTTACGCGATCTGTTTATACATTCCACAAAAAAAAATATCTCATCTTTACAAACCTTAGTCAATATTAGGTCAATTTAAAAGCTCTCTACGTCTTACTGTGAAGAAATTCATGGAAACTTTAGAAGTGTATTGTAAGCCTTTTTCTTGCTTGTCTAATAACTCCGTTGTTTTAAGCTGTTTGCAAGATTTAAGACAAATTGTAAAACTATAAATTGGCACTAACCTTTGAAAAAAATTTCTCTTGCACTTACGTGGCAAAGAACATATATTCTTGGGGATAGGATAAACAGTTTCAGTAAAATTAGATTTTATTCGCATCGGTTATTATGCTATTAATAAAGGATTCTTTTTAACGTACTTCTGGAAACTGAAGAAATCCTTACCGTTCAATGTCATATTGAGAAATTGGCCTCTTTCTGGAGAGCATTGGAAAGGAAATGATTTTTTTTTCTGATGAAGGAGTTCAATCGGTAAGCATATGTCTGTAGCAGATACAACTGTTAGCAGTCATCAATCATAGAATATGGATTTAAAGGTAATCGAGACAAGGTTTATTCTTCAACATTGTCATTTTCAGACACGGCTTTGTTTTGTCAGAAGCAAAGTACGTTTCTAGGTAGCAGAATTTCTAAAAATCGAACAATTCTTCTCAGAATCCATCCGATATAACCAAAATACTTCCTTTATGTGAAATAAAAAATGCAGTTTGAAAATGCTATGAGATTATTATAAGTCAAGGAAAACACTATAAATCTACAAATCAACCATTCGCCCTTGCATGGAGTATTGCTGCCATATATGGTCTGGAGCCCCTTCTGTTTGCCTCGGGGGTTCTTGATAAGATCCAGAGACGGATATGCAATGTAATTGGCCCTGATCTGGCATCTCGTCTGAAGCCGCTCTCTCACAGACGTGCTGTTGCCTCTCTCTGTCTTTTTTACAAATACTTTCATGGTAATTGCTCTGATGAGCTGCTTTCGCTGGTTCCCAGACTTCGCGAATTCAGGCATCATACGTGGCTGGCATCCCGGTCTCACCCTTTCACTGTTGAAATTGTTAAATGTAGCTGTCTCTTCTACTCCAATAGTTTCATATCTCGCACCTTTCGCCTGTGGAACTCCCTTCCCTTTTCCTGTTTCCCTGATAGCTATAATCTCCAACTATTCAAATGTAATGTCAATTGACATCTCCAGTTGCCTTGATCTATCCACTATCCTTCTCTTCATTCTTTCCTCCATCAATCCTATCTGCTCTTGCTCCAGATCCTCTGTAACCCCTTGCGTGTTCGTGGCTTCACGCCTTGCTAGGGGTGAAATGCTTTAAAAAAACAAAAAAAATAAAAAATTAATTCAATAATAAGGCCATGAACAGGGATGTTTATAAATTAACTATAGATTTTCAAGAAGGCTCTCCCAAAAAGCTATACACCGAATCTCTTCTCCGATCTCCACCCCAGGGAAATAAAATTGGTTTTAACTGTTAGGACTTCAAAAGCCGAAACTCGTATCGTTTCATCATCATTCTACAGAATTTGAGTTTTTCCCCCAGTCACAATAAAACTTTTGTCCTCTCAATGATGCTTTAAACGTCTACTGACTTTCATTTTCATCTCAGGTATCCATTGGAATTAATATCTAGAAGCCATAGCTAATGACGCTGGAAAAAGCGTACCTGTAAGAATTATCTGACCTCTTTTGCCCAGAGATTTTTTCACGTCTGAATCGATCTTGCCTATTTATACATCTACCATAGTGCATTGGATATTGTTGCCATATCTGGTCTGGTTCTCTATGAATTTCAATCTGCTGCCTACATGAACCCTGGTATTTTATTGTCGTTTCTCCTCAATGAAGTCTTTCATTGTCTACCACTTCCAGTAAATACATTGCGTTTTAGTGGCATCATCGTCTTGTTTGAAGTAAAATGATTTAAAAATGTATTATCTTTACAAGATTCTGATTAGACGAAACATATATGCAATATCTGGAGCTGCACAATCATTACTTTCCAGCCTTTCATTTATATTGCACGGCTTATTTATTATTGCACTATTAAAGCTTAACTTTCAGTGTTTCTTGATAATTTTATTGGTTGACTTCTCACATAATTTCTAAATCTTCCATAACGACTACAAATAAGGAAAATTTATTTCTTCAAGAGTTGGAACTTAAGGTGATTATAATTATTTCTAATAATAATTAAATTGATTAATCTTTATTATTAAATAAGTTTAATTTATATGGATAATTTAAAGATATATCAAGGCTTGTTGTGTTAATTAACGTCAAATAAAAGTAGCAAAGATCAAAAGTTTAAATACATTAACAGCAAGTCCAGTTTCCACTCGAGTCTCTAGGCAAGATACAGATCAGGTTATCAGTCTCTTCAAGTAGTAAGTCACAGGTCCACTTTTCACTCTTGTCGAAAAGGTAGACACTGGTCCGGTTTGCACTGGAATCACCTAGGTAGCCACAGGTCCAGTTTTACTCTATTCAAATAGCTAAACACATGTTCAGTATTCACTCTCTGGTTCTGTTTGTGGTCGTGTCATTAACCCTAGAATACTAACCATGGGTATATAGTACCCAGCGCCAATTTTCCTATTTTTAATTACACTTTTCAGTATTTTCTTACTTAAATAATATGTTTTTCAGTTCTTATTAATGTTAACTCAAAGTAAAAAGTTTGAAGTGCCTGCATGTAAAATATTTCAAATAAAGATTTATATTTTTTTTTTTTTTTTCAAAATCAGGTATGATATACCCATGGTTAATAGTGGTGTAACTTTAATTGATGGTTAGTGTTCTAGGGTTAGTATATTTATCTACCCCTCCACGAGGGTTGCATGTGGCACAAGGCCGGTTTAATGCGGGTTCTCCGAGCCCGTAGGCTCGGTCAAAAATATTCCCTTTTGAACCGGTTATAAACGGGTTCAGGGGCAGTCTACCTCTCTGAACGAGACTCTGCCCTTCGGCGGAGCCTCGTCCAGGTTTCTCTCTGCCCGAAGGCAGAGAGTTCGAAAGGCTAGCTGGAACAGGTTGCAGCTAGACTCAGTGTTCTAGGGTTAAGTTGGGTAGAGTTCTTTTTTTAACTTTATGCAAATAGCTAGACACGAGTCCATTTTCCCCTCTTTTCATTAAATCAGATACAGGTCTATCATCACTTTCCAGTCTTGGTAGAGTTCAAAGACGTTTACATGGTGAGGTTGTGGGAGAACTATTTTCCATTCTGTAGATTCTTACACTTACAAATGAAAATCGCATGTCTATCATTTACCTATGTCTTTTTTTTTAAGCCATTTCGCTAAACACTGCTATAAGAGTTCAACCATAACATATTTAGCGCTAAGTTAAATCGTTATCTGTCCATGTTATTCTTCATTATTTACATTATTCGGACTATTGTCCTCATCTTTGCGACAAAGATGAGGACAATAGTCCGAATAATGTAAATAATGTGCATAATACCTCATCTCAGAAATATAGACAGACTCGTTGTTCTTATAACTTTCACTACATACAACCTCGTCTGTCATTCATATCAGAGAGCTCATTCACCATTGCACATATAACGTTCAACTTTGCAACATACATATATATGTGTGTGTGTTTGTGTATCTGTGTGCGTTTTCGAAATTTAACACCTGCAGTCTATATGATTTTTCATATCTTGCAAACTTTGAATATTGTATAGCATCTTTTTTTACACTTTAATTATTGTGATCATTTTTGTTATGCTTTAATTAATGTGGTCATTTCTGATATTATTGGAAAAAAAAATTGAAAGTAATCAGTTTTTTTTTATTATCTCAGTTTATTCCATTTTTGTCTAATTTCATTCGTATAGTGAGAATTGATCATAGATTAATTTTTATCTTGAAATTGGCTATACGATGTAATTTGTGCAAGATCAAATCTAATTATTATAGTTTAAAATTTGGTATACCATATCATATCCATCCTGTCACTGTAAATGTATATATATATATATATATATATATATATATATATATATATATATATATATATATATATATATATATATATATATATATATATATATATATATATATATATATATATATATATATATATATATATATATATATATATATATATATATATATATATATATATATATATATATATATATATATACATACATATATATATATATATATATGGAACTGATGATTAATATAAGGCGTGTAATATACCCTTCATCATGCACGGATGTTTATGTATATATTATATATAATATATGTATGTTTGTGTATATATTTTTAAAATCATATTCATGGAACATGATTGGTGTAACTATGTCCTTCATCATGCACGGATGTTTATGTCCGCGGTGTTATATATAAGTGTGTGTGTTTGTGTGCATTTTAAAAAATCATTTCACCCTAAGCATGGGGGAAATCACACTAATACGCAATAGATTGATATATATATATTATATATATATATATATATATTATATATATATATATATATATATATATTATATATATATTTATATAGATTGAGTATATTGAGGAGGATTGAGGAAAGAACAAAAAGATGAACGCTATTCAAGATGACAGAAGATGGGGATTCATGTTGCATATAATTTTTAAAGATTGTAGTTATCAGAAAATCAACTAAAGGAAAGTGAATTGTGAGAAAAAAAACTGTTATGGTATGTAGCGGTTGCATTTAGCAATTTCAACAGTAAACGGGTGGGACCTAGATGCCAATCTAGTATAACTCCTAAATTAGTGAAGTGGGGGTACCAGGGAAAAAAGCTCGTCAGAGAAGTTTCCATGAAGAAATTTGTAGAATAGACAGATGGAATCAATGCCTAATAACTGATGTTGCGATGCTTAGCCAGGATCGATTACATTGCAGATCCTTCTTTGAAGTTTGTGAAGAATTTCAAGATATATATATATATATATATATATATATATATATATATATATATATATATATATATTTTATTAAAAGACATTTTTATGTTTAACGTTCTATTTTATAGATACAAGTATTTAAGTAAATGCTCTGTTTATAATAAACAGTATTAAATAACATTTACTGACCTGAATGTCCGAGAAAATGTTATTTAATACTGTTTATTATAAACAGAGCATTTACTTAAATACTTGTATCTATAAAAAAGAACGTTAAACATAAAATGTCTTTAAGAAAATAAATTGTCGGACTTTGTCCATTTCTTAATATATGACGTCATTTGTTTACATTTGATACGCCAGAGCAGTTATGAATGTACGAGATTCATGGAAGATTGAAGTTTATAAGCAGTAAATTCGACCTTGTCTACCGAACGCTCCTTTGTGGCCGATCGGTAAGGCACGTCAGCGTAAATGACGGTTCCGTATAGGATGCAGGTTCGAATCCTGTCAAAGAAGGAATATTTTCTATGAAAATTTCTCTGACATTCAAGCCAGTAAATGTTATTTAATACTGTTTATTATTATAAACAGAGCATTTACTTAAATACTTGTATCTATAAAAAAGAACGTTAAACATAAAAATGTCTTTAATAAAATAAATTGTCGGACTTTGTCCATTTCTTAATATATATATATATATATATATAAGAAAGAACATTAAGATATATAATCCGATGTTCGTACTGATATTTTTTATTTTTACAAAATAGTGCTCAATGTAAATTAACAGAGCATAAATATTATAAATGAACTGATTTAAAATACAAAATTTTTAAAATATAAATTTAAAATATGGTTTCTTCGCTACACAATAATAAACATGTTTCAAAAACTGAAGCTAAAACATAAAATTTAATTAAATAATTAAATTAAGCCTTAGCTCTGTTTCATCTTCAAGCGAATTTTGGAATAACTTATTTTTAAATTTACTGAGTTTTAAACGCTCATATAAATTCATAATTTCCTGTTTCCAAGGATACATAGAAATCCAATCATTTAGACAGGGGCAGTAGCGTGTTCATTTTTTTAAAAATATTGTTGTATCAATTACGTTCGAAAAAGAGGTTAAGATTAGGGAGGGTAGGGGTGTATTTTTCAACGAATTCTGACATCCGTAAAAAGCATGTTGTCTGGGTTTTTTATTATTAACGACAATAAGTTTTTCGGCAATTTTTCGTACATGTATACTTAAAGATTCTTTTTTAAAGGGGTGTTTGGTTTAGAATACGTTATATTTAACTACAATTTAAAAATATTTTTACTCTTAATTACTAATAGACTATATTTCTTTTTAAATCAAGTAAATGTAATAGAATTACTTAAATTATTTAAAAATTATTTTTTCATATCAAATATAAGTATGCATATTACCAGCTCCCATTTTTTTCATTTTATTTTTAAATGTTATTTAAGGAAAATTTTTGACAATGATGGCAAAGAATAGCTATTTCATTTCTCTGATTCAGTAAATTTTTATTTTTCATAAACTTAGTAATATATAGTTTCTCATGTATGCACAACTGACATGGGTCGTGTAAGCTTTTCTTATTAATTTCCATTTTACTGTTGGTGTTTTATTGGTTTCTTTTAATTGACATAATATATATATATATATATATATATATATATATAGGATTTTTATTATAGTAAATTAAAATAAAAACATTTTACATTGCTACAAAATAACTTTCATGTTTCGGTACTAAGTTTGTACCTCTTCAGGCGATGGTAGATAACTAATGATAAAAATGATTTATTAGGGAAATTAAAAAAATAACAAAGCTTTACCTCTTTTACATGCAATAATAACTCACCGACCTCCACCCTCTGACGTTAATTTTATATTTTAACGTAGACCTGACGATCATTGGTTAATCTAGGCATACCAATAAGTATATTTTAATTCTGGCCTTACGCCCACACTTTAACTTACGAAAAGAGGTAAAGATTTGTTTTTAAATATCCATAATAAATCATTTTTATCATCAGTTGTCTACAGTCGGCTGAAGAGGTCCCAGCGTAGTACCGAAACATGAAATTTTTTGTGTAGCCATGTAAAATATTTTTATTGTAATTTATTACAATAAAAATATTATAATAATATTTTGAACGACTTTCTACTGAGCACGTTTTAAAAATACATGCTACCAACTGTGTATTTTTACTTCATTTGTTCTTTATCTTTTTATATATATATATATATATATATATATATATATATATATATATATATATATATATATATATATATATAATATTTTTTTACAAACCTACCTAGTGCGTTGTTCCATACGGAGTGATTTTTACAAATTTTGCCAATCCCTTTAGTGTGGGTCAGCACTAAGGTAAATAAAAATACTATTTTTATGCTTTAAACAGGTACATTTTTAAAGGCATGTTTAAATAAACAATGATACTATCTGATTATGTAGCGCTAGTCTGTATCATCTGATTTAGGCTTGTCTCATTTAAGGTTCCTGAACGATCATCGAAGATAAGCAAGATCGCGCCGGATAGGTAACTGGATGTTAGCAATGACAGGTGGTGTACGTTTGAATGTGCGGGTGGTGTAATGTATAATCGTTAATCTGAGTGCCGAGTTCCAATTCCCGTTAGGTTCGTTCCATTCGCTTACGTGGATATGCCCTTGGGAAAGTTATGAATCATCATCTGCCGCCCCAGGTATGGGCTAATTAGTAAGACGTATCACTAAACAATTATTATCTTAAAAAATATCTTACAATCTAAAAGAAAATATTTTCTGACTTTAATTAACCGGCAAAGTTTTGTCAAGCTGTAGAAAATTAATCAATGAAAAAATGTTTTCTTTAAGATCGGGAGGATTCATTCGCTTGAAGCCATTTTTAATAATTGATCGAAGAAAATGATTGGATAGAGATGATAGTTTCAGTATTTCTCAGCAAGTTGGACGCCATGTATGATACTGAGTTTAAAGCCTCGATCGGATGTGCATATTTAACAACATATTCTCCATATTCATACTTTGTATTTGTAGCAAGTATACGTTGTTTGAAAATATTGCTCATGGCGCAACATATCCTGCGTTCAACTCCATTATTTCTTATACTAAATATCTAATAACTGTTCTATAAATTGGGTTATTTGAAGTGCTTAGAATTTAAATTATTATTTATTCTGAATATTTATGGCGCATTCAGAAAATGGCCTTCACTGCTTTCATCTGTGTATAGGACATTACGGATAAAATGAAATTTATTGGTATACAATGTCAAAGCAATTTTGTGTCTTATTTATAGATGGTCAGTGTAGATAAGTTTTATAAACGGTAGAGTGAATATGGCCAACATGCATATTTGAACGTGCTGGCCAAATTCGGTAAAGTTGTTACCCCAGTCAAAGAATCGGTTTTCTTGCTCGGAACGTTTCACTGCAAGTTATTGCCGGAAAGGTATCGGTGTGTAATTGAATGAAAATAAAAATCTTGTCTGACCCGTTTCGGTCTTCAAAAGTTATCCTCTGACTTAATGTTTTTTTATTGATGGAATCATACATGTGTAAGGCCACAGAACGACATACAAAAACAACATTAATTATGCATCACAAGAGATGAAAATGCAGTTAGACTTAAATTTAAATTTTAAATTTCTGGTCTTAGATTTTGAGTTTCTACCATTTCTGTTTTTGATTTTATCGCAGCTTTTAAATATACACATCGAAATAACAATTGTTTTGCTAATAAAGGCGATATGATGCAATAACCTGGAGACTATTTACATTATTCGGACTATTGTCCTCATCATTGTCGCCATATTTCGTTTCGGCCGTTGTATGCTCCGGTCTTCTTCAGGTGGTTGGGATGACGAACTGAACCCTTTATTTCGTTCGCTCGGGTAGACTGTTCTAGTTCCACGTGCCATTAATGGATATCAGTTATCAGTTATCTCTTGTTAATTCCCCTCTGCAAGTTCTCCACTGAGTATTGAACTCGCAATCTTTGGATCCTGTCACTGGATCCAACTAACGCCTTTATTCGCTATGCCATGTGTCTTGAAGAAGGCCGGAGCGTACAACGGCCGAAACATTGTAATAAATATGGTTACAAAGATGAGGACAATAGTCCGAATAATGTAAACAGTGTACATAATACCTCATCTGAGAAATAAAGACAGGTATTGAATAACGTGGACGTAAGGAAGTGGAACCCGCATAGCCTGTCTTACTAAAGATGCTGGAAACATGATCAGTCCTTCTGCTATAGTCTATATTGACAAGAGTCACATCAGACAGAACATTAGAGTATTGCTGGCGTACCTGCATTGAATCTGACAGTTCTGACTTGCTCGTCATCACTTAGTTCAAACGCGTCTCTCCATCCTTGTGGGTGATGAATTGTTTTCCACCCTACAACTGCTTTCCCCACAGACGAAATGTTACGAGCTGCGAGCTGCTATATAGCTACTTCCATGGTATATGCATAACAAGCTACATTCCTAAATCCCAACACCCATGACATTTACAAATGGCAACCACCATGCCATGTATATTTAACCGGTCTCTCGACAAAGGCTGGATGTGGCACAAGGCCGTTTTAACGGGGGTGCGCCATAACTGTGATTATACATATGGGTCAATGACAAAAATGCTAAGGAAATCTTTGTTTTAAATTAAAAAGTTTCTCAACCACAAGTATGTATGATATATAATCTAAAGGCTAGACTTAGAACAAGTTAATTGCATCTGTTGCATACAGCTAAAAACCTCTCCCCACAAATGTGCCAGTATTTGAGGTGAATATTTATAGATAATAAACCCAGCCACCATCTACCATCCTTTCTCTTACAATGTTTCTTCTTCTTCTTCTTCATCTTCTTCTTCTTCTTCTTCTTCTTCTTCTTCACGTGCCTTTTTCCTTCAAGGCGTAAGCGACGATGGGCATCCAAATCTCCTTGTCTCTTGTAGATTTTAACAGAGTTGTCCATTTAAAAATGTTTTCCCAAATCCTGTTATACCATCCATTTACTCAAAGTTTATCAAGTATGCTACGCGATGTTTTCCTTTGTCCATCCTTCCCTCAATCTATGCCCTGTGAGTATCAGATTTTCTAAGCCCTCCTTCCTCATTACACCCCCCGAAATTTCAACTGCCTTTTTCTGGTGTTAAGTATAAGTTTACTATTGGTTTTCATTTTCTCTAAAACCTCGTCTTTGCTCACATTTTCGGTCTATGGTATCGGTCGCATCTTTCTATCGAACAACATTTATGTTGTTTTAAGTATCTTCTTCATGTTAGAATTCGCGTGCAAACAGGACTTGGCTTTGAGTGCAAATTCATCAGTGTCTTTCTTTGTGACGAAAGAGAGAAATGGACCTGTGTCGAGGTATTTGAATAGAGTGAAACCGCACCTATGTCCAGCTTAATGACTCGACTACAACCAGGGCCATTGTCAAACATTGTGACGAGAGTGAATACTGTGTCGCTATTTGAAGAGAGGGAAAACTGCACAGGCGTCTAGCTTAGAGACACGAAAGTAAAGCGAACCTATGCAAAACTTTGTCTAGCTATCTGAAGAGTCAAAACTGGACTAGTGACCCGAGTGCAAACCGGACCAGGTCTATGATTTGATGTGTGTGAGAAATGGACCCATGTGTTCCTATTTGAATAAAGTAAAATAGATGCAAGACGAACCACGTCTTCCTTTTCAACGGGAGAGAAAACTGCGCTGCGCTACATGCATGAATTAATAACCTCTCCTGTTTCAGGCTTAGTAACTTTAGTGGAAAATGGACATGCTCTTGGTGCATTGCGACTTTTGTTCTACTTTTAATTCAACAATAATTAACCTAACAAGACTTGATATATATACAAATTACCATTATCGATTAATCATCTTTAATAATAAGCATTAATGAATTTAATTAATATTAGTAATATTAATATCCAATTTACTGAACTTTAAGAAACATATTTTCCTGATTTGTAGCAACTAAGAAAGAATGGAACGAATTGGAAGTCTCATTGCTGAATTCATCTAAGAATAAGATTAACAGATTAAAGATTAACAGATTAAGCAAACTGACTGATTCGAAAGGAAAATGCTTTCTTAAAATTAGAGCGTAGTTTGGAAATATGATACTTCTTATGTGATAAGTACTTTTTATACACACATTTACATACAAGCTTATAACGTTAATGAAGCAATTGGAAAAAAAGGTTATTTAATGTAAAACAAAAATAGGCAGTAAAAGGATGTCAGTATAGATTTTATTTTGTTGTATCCTTTAAGATGTTCAAACAGACAAGGTTGGTACTCGATTGATGGAAAAGAAACACGCGCATATATGAAAGAAGACAGGCTTAATGTAAAAGAGAATACACTACTGGAAAAAAAAGGGAATCGTCTGGCAGGCTAGTAATTCCCAAAGCAAGGATATCTACCAACCGCCCTACGCAGTCAGATGTGGCACAAGGCCGAATTTAATGTGGGGTATCCGAGCCTGTATACTCGGCCCAAAATTACCCGTATAAAACGGGGTCGGGTGTGTGTTTCCCGAGTCGAAACTATGCCCTTCGATATAGCCTTGTCTGGGGATCATCTCTGCCCGGAAGCAGATAATTGAGCAGTACAGCTGGAGACAAATCTCCAACTAATTGCCGAAGCAAGGACATTTAGCCATCTTCCCCACGAGGCAGGATGTGGCACAAGGCCGTTTTTAGTGCGGGGCAAAACGAAGCCGTATACACGGGGCCCTGTAGCTGTCTACCACACCAGACAAGACTCTGCGCTTTGGCATAGTTTCGTCTGGGTTCATCTCTGCCCGAAGGCAGAAAATTCGACCAGCACAGCTGGAGACAAATCTTCAACTCATTGCCGCAGCTAGGTTATTTACTTTGCCGCCCCGCTAGGCAGGTTGTGGCCCAAGGCCGTTTTCTAATGCGGGGCAAAACCGAGCTCGTAGGCTTGGGCAAAAACTCCCCATAGTTTAGCAGACTATTATTTTAAGGGGAATGTATCTCTAACTTCATGAGGCTGACCTTAAGGACCAGATACAAGACAAAATAAGGAAGTCGATTTTGATTGGCCAGAGCGTAGGAATGCTGGATAGTGAAAGGTTTTTTAGGGAGTCGAGTCTTAACCGTTAAACAATTTAGCCGTGTTTTCTTTCGTGTGTGAAACGGCTCCTAAGTGAGGGGAGAACAACCCCTACTGGATAAGTAGAAGATGTCGACATGATCTTTAATAAAGTAGTTATGTTAATATTCCCTGTGTTGAAGTTCTTTTACCTCTGAACTCAAAACAATTAGCGATTACCGGTCGAGGGGGAAGAACGCAACTTTATTACCGAATTGAGACCATACCTCAAGAGCTCCCCAGCACGAGGGGGCTATAAAACAGTAAAATTTTATTAATCTTATAAGTAAATACTGGACTTGTCTGTAGCCGTCTGAATAGAGTGAAAACTCCACATGTGTCTAGCTTAGAAATTTGAATGCAAAACGGACCAATGCAAAATTGGAATGAAGTGAAAAAAAAAAACTGGAACTGGTAAAGCTCTGTGGATCGAATGAAAATGGGACCAGGTCTATGATTTGGATGTTCGTGAAAAATGAACCCGTGGCTTTCTATTTAAATAGAGTGAAAACTATACTGGAGTTTAGTGACTCTAATTCAAAGCGAACTATGTCTACCGTTTTAACGAGGTTAAAAACTGGACAGTATCAGTGGCTGCTCGGTTAACTAATGTTTAATGTTTCCATATAGGGAAAAGGTTGATATTAACATCGCAATTAATATGCAGTAAAATAATGACGTTCAAAGCGTAGGCCGAATGTATGAAGCATCAAGTGAGGATCGAACTCACTACTCACTCGTAATTGATCTAGCGGGACAAGCTGGCTAACAGTATCACGTCGAAATTCCCAAATAATTTTCTATGCATAGTTTAGATGTCGCACAAGGCCGAAAGTTCGAGGCCCCCAGTGAGGATCGACTCACTGTACACTCGTAATTGCGAGTCAAACTTGTTAACCATTACAAAACGCCAATCTGCCCTTACAGAGCAGAATGAAAGAGTAGGAATATTAGCCTTATCAATACAATACACATCTGGATCTGCGCATGGCCTAGACTATTGCCGTTAGAACTGGCAATTCGGAGATGCGAATTCGAATTTCACCCGTGTTTGATATATTTAGCCTTCAGAACGGTATGGATCAATCCCTTCTCCTCCCGGCTATGGGTTAAATAACAGGACGTACTGAGTTCTATAGCCTTGGTAGCAACCAGTCTAGAAACAGTGACTCAATAAAATGACACGTCTTCCAGAATGGCTGAGCCACCTGAGGGGACTAGTCGGCGCATGAAAATATACAATTTCTAAATATCTTCAGTCGGACGATTTGTGCATTCTGCCACAGGGGGAGAAAGTGCTTTTTAACATACACACTATAAAATGCTGCCTTCCTGCTATATATATATATATATATATATATATATATATATATATATATATATATATTTGAGATGAGGTACTATGTACATTATTTACATTATTCGGACTATTGTCCTCATCTTTGTCGCCATATTTATCACAACGCTTCGGCCGTGAGCGAAATAAAGGGTTCAGTTCGAAATTCCAACCACCTGAAGAAGACCGGAGAGTACAACGGCCGAAAAGATGAGGACAATAGTCCGAATAATGGACAAATCCGAATATATAATATATATAAATATATATATATATATATATATATATATATATATATATATATATATTATAATGTGGGTAGATATTTTTAATATAATAACATGAATGATTCCTCTCAGAGAGTGTCAAATCGTATTTGGTTATTACCTACTAATCTAACAATATTCGTTTAATATCTACCAATCGAAAAATATTTGGCTATTATCGACCAATCAAATAGTATTCGTTTATTATAAACCAATCTAATAATATTCGGCTATTATCGACCAATCAAATAGTTTTCTGCTATTATCTACCAATTAAACAGTATTCGGCTATTATCTACCAGTCAAATAGTATTCAGATATTATCTACCAATCAAATAGTATTCGGCTATTATCTACCAATCAAATAGTAATCGGCTATTATCAACCATTAAATAGCGAACGTCTATTATCCATGAATAGAATCATTTTCTGATATCATCTACCAATTAAATCGTATACGGATATAATTTACCAATATTTTCTTATGTTGATGGTTGTTTGTGACGTCATGATCAAATCGCCCTAAATTTCTATAAGTGACAAGTTTACCATCAAAATCGTGCGTTGCTTGTGGGCAATGGAAAATTTCAAGTTTTATTTTATTTTTCTATTAATATTGCAGATCAATCTCCCAGGAGAATTCATAAACAAAATTGTTTTTACATGGGCCGAACTTTTGAGGACCTGTGTTATTTGGTAATAATTAGATGTTTTGAAATTTCTTCTATCGTGTTTACTGAATTAATTGTTATACGGACCAGCGAATTATGGTCTAACGGTTTTTTTTTCATCTTGTTTATTATATAAATGCTTCATTTTTTTTTCGTATAAGTACATCCCGACAACACTTAGTCGTTTAAATCGATCTACTTGTGATGCCGGCGAGAGAGAATGAGACAAATATGGAGAGATGGAGAGGAAAAGAGAAAGACAGAAGGAAAGAGAAAAAAGGTGTGTGTTTGAGAGAGAGATATATAGGAGGAAAGGCAAAGAAAAGAAACAAAGAATAGTGATGTAAATATGAAGAGAGCAATAATGTTTTTTCTCTGTGCTTTTTCTATAACTATTTTCATGGTAATTTTTCGAATAAGCTCTTCACTATGGTAACTAGACTTTATGATTTTAAGCGCAGTACGAGACTGGCGTCGAGATCTCATCAATTTACCATTGAGCTGGCGAGATGTAGCCGTAAGTTCTATGCTGACAGTTTCTTTACTCTCACATCTCACGTGTTGAATTCCCTTCCAGCTCTATCCTTTCCGTAAATTTCAAATGTAATGTCAATTACTATCTACCGCCCTCCTGATTACATTTTTATCTTTCATCTCATGATTGATGTTTATGTTCCTAATTCCTCAACACCTCTGGCGTCTTAGTGGCTTTACACCCTTACTTGGGTTGATACCGTTTTAAAAAAAAATCTCGTCATTGATAACTCTATCGGGCTTACTTAATCTTCTCGTCAGTGGTGGAGGTTAACGGGCTCCTTCTTCGTGCGTCACACTTGTCCAGCCACTTTTAAGCTTCTTCATCCACTCATACACACGTTTATACATTAGTGCACTGTAGGCGTATTTTGTTAAAAGCCTCCGATTCTGACATAGATGAAGAATTATCTTGAAGGGAAAGAAACTTTTTTCTTCCAACAAATGCAAAGTATGGACACACTGTGAGAAAAAGTTCAAAAATAGTTACCACAAGGAAATTATTTCTTACACTCAGAAATAATTTGAATAATGAGAAAAGTGGACTAGCCTAAATGAAGACTCGTGTATCAAATAGAAGATATGTAGAGTAAACCTGCACGGAATATACTTGAGCGTAACAAAGCAGAACGACGATGAAGAGGAGTCTTAAAAGATAGAATAAAGGGTGATTCATTAAGGCGGATTATATATATAAGGGTGTTTCATTAAGATGGATCAAAGTCAGCAGTAAATAAATCAGTGTTACTGGTGAAAATTTATTTATGTTTCAAGTGGATCATGTTATTTAAATCATGGAAACTATGTGTGAAAAATAATATCGCCCAAATGTCCACCAGATCTGAAAGAAAAATACAAAAAGGCATTAGACGCTTAAAAATTAATTCACATTTAAAATCGGTCTAAGTTATTGGAACACCATTTAATATTGCTGGTAACAAATATAGAAACAATGTAGAGAGTGAAGAGTGATGAAATTTGCCCAGAGGTCTACTCACCCACATTGTAATTACTAATCAGAACTGACCTCCTACACCGCATCCTGGGTAAGAAGATAAAATGCATTCAAGTCCTGAGTAAAACGATACACTACATCCTCGCGCTGGCTAAGACGTTAAGCTACATCCGTATCCTGGGTAAGACGATATACTATATCCTTGTCCTGGGTAAAACGATAGACTATATCTGCGCCCTGGGTAAGACGATAAGCTACATCAAACAACAAGGCCTCTGATCAGGAGGTTGTGAGGAGCAGGGAACCACCTCTTAATTGTTGGCATTCCTAGGTCCACCCAGACCCGGGATGATATCACCTGTTAGGGTCCAAGCTATGGGTAAATTTATAACCCCAAACGGGGATCAAATCATTATGAAAATGTAAAAATAGGTTTTATAACCAGCAAGATATTTTTGTTAAAAAATATTACCAGCACTTTTTGAAAATTATATATATATATATATATATATATATATATATATATATTACCAGCAATACATTTTTAAAGGATAAATATTTCCGGCAATACATTTTTGGGAGAAAATATTATCAGCAATAAAAACCTTGTCGGCATTAAATAACCCACTGAGGTTGATAAGCCGTAAAAAAATAATAAACCCAACACCCTTATCTACAAACTGATTACTTAGAAAGAATTAATATTCTATACATACGAACCTGATTTGAAATTTTTTCGGCACTAATTAACCCATTGAGATTGATATGCCGGGAAACTGAATAAACCCAAATTCTTATCTGCAAACAGATTTCTTACATAGAATACGTATCCTATTCATACTAACCTATCCAAAATACCCTGCCGACATTATATAACCCATTGAGGTTGAGATGCTGTGAAAGAAAATAAACCCAAATCCTGATCTGCAAACTGATTTCTTACAAAGAATACATATTCTATTCATACGAACCTATCCTAAACATCTTGCAGGCATTAAATAACCCATTGAGGTTGGTATGCTGTGAAACGAAATAAGCCAAATCCTGATCTGCAAACTGACTCTTGCAAAGAATACATATTCAATTCATACAAACGTATCTTAAAAATCTTTCTGGCATTAAATAACCCATTGAGGTTGATATGCTGTGAAACAAAATAAACCCAACGCACATATCTACAAACTGATTACTTAGAAAGAATTAATATTCAATACATACGAACCTGATTTAAAATTTTTTCGGCATTAAATAACCCATTGAGGTTGATATGCTGTGAATCAAAATAAACCCAAATCTTGATCTGCAAACTGACTTCTTACAAAGAATACATATTCTTTTCATACGCATCTATTTTAAAATCTTTCCGGCATTAAATAACCCATTGAGGTTGATATGCAGTAAAACAAAATAAACCCAAATCCTGATCTACAAACTGGTTTCTTACAAAGAATACATATTCTATTCATACCAACCTATCCTAAACATCTTGCTGGCATTAAATAACCCACTCATGTTGATATGCTGTGAAAGAAAATAAACCCAAATCCTGATCTGCAAACTCATCTCTTGCAAAGAATACATATTCTATTCATACGACACTATCCTAAACATGTTGCAGGAATTAAATAACTCATTGAGGTTGATATGATGTGAAACAAAATAAACCCAAATCCTGATCTGCAAATTGATTTCTTACAAAGAATACATATTCTATTCATACGAACCCATCCTAAAATTCTTATCTGAATTAAATAACCCACTGTGGTTGATATACCGTAAAATAAACCAAACCAAACCATCTAGTAGACCTTCTACTAGTCAAATCAAATTCTCTCCTTTTCTGTTCGCGTTATTAGAATACCCAGCGATTTATTTTCGTCTGTCTCATTCCTAGGCTTACGGTCAAATCACGCTGAAACACCGGTTCTCTTACGATCACCGAAGTTAAGCATCGAAGAGCCAGGTCAGTACTTAGATGGGGGACCGCTTGGGAACACCTGGTACTGTAAGCCCCCAAAGTTCAACCCTTACCTCACAGTCGGTGGGGGGTGTAAAACGGCAGTGTCAGAGCTATGCCGCCCGGAACTTCGTTCCTGGTAGGACCACCCAAGGCGGACAGGTCTGACACACACGCAGGCTAACAAGGGCTCTGGTGAAAATCCAAGGAGCGTCTGCATCGGTAACCGGCGGCTTCTGGTCGTTCCTGTCTCTGCGTCTGTGGGAATCCCGCGGCAAGCAAGAACGTTATCCGAGTAGGCCTGGGTACCCTACTTCTGTAATTTATCCCAAGAATCTTCTTCTCATAACAGGAAGAAGCCGGCTCAATCCGCCCAGGGTGAATGCCGCATCAGTACAGTAGTAGTAGTCTCACTCCTAGGTATTAATTGAAACGATTCCCGCTGTCGGGCTACGAAAGACATTCAAGTTCATGTGTACACATACGCTTTATTATTTATCTCACACTATTAGGATCCGTATTGATGAAATACTTACTTAATATGCTATTAATGGTTTAGTATTAACTTAGCATATCTCTTTCTTTCGATTTCCATATCAGTAATTTGCACTCTACATGAAACTCTTTATCTTACTCGTCCGGATATGATGACATCATCTCTGGATAACTAATTGGCACTAATATAACGATTATTGTTCTACCTAAATAATCGGAATAAAACAGTTTAGCGGAGTGGAAGGCTGGTTTGAAGATGGCTTGCAGTTCATTCTGATGGCCCCGGCGAACGATGAACTGTATTATACTCTTCCAGATGAAACAATTGGCTAGAATCATTGTATTAAATTACATTGTTGTTGCATCACGAAATCGAGTTGCATGTGTTCAAAATCCTTATTTTACATCAAATGCATACAACTATTTTCTGTGTAACTAATTGGTTCTAGAATAACAATTACTTTTCTCTGCTACAAACTCGGAATTATCTGATCCGAGTGGCTGAGGAGACGGTCAGTAGTTCGGTTTGTGGACTTTGCCAAACTAGATCCGCGTTCTTATCTCCAAGTTGGAATAGCGGATAGCGGTTACAGTTTGCCCCTGTATTTATTAGAACAAATTTTATTGGGTTAAACAATTGATTTGCATATATACACACTAGCAATATGGCCCGGCGTTGCCCGTGCTTGATTAAAAAATCGTACGACTCATACAGCAATCGCTATCACTTGACTTAGAATATTTTTGCCCTTCCTTGCCTTTAAAGGAGTGCCCTTTGCCGTGCTGATGTTGCTACGTGCCTTACTTCTTGCCAATCTCACACTGCGAATTTTTTCTCTGTTACGAAAAAAGAACTAAACAAAATGAACACAAAACGATCAGCTTTAAAAAATGACTCGTAACTGGAAAAACCGAAAGAAAAAAGAATGTTAACAACAATTACTTTTTCACACCCAACCCAGTTCAGCGGAATCCGAATCAACGTTAAGTTCAAGCAAGCGAATGAGCCAATTGGAGTAAAGTGCCATGCAGATTTAAATTTTTCACTTGTGACAAATTCAGCTATCGATTTGTTTGCATGCTAGCATGCTAGTTAACATTCCTGTCAGTCAGCTGTTGGCTCTCACGCTGGCTAATAGAATCTTCCTGCCTATTCGTGGTGGCCAGCTATAGGGTCCCACTCTGGCCAGTAGAAAATGGCCGCAAACTTCATGAAAACTGCCGTAGAAGCATTAACAAATCGATTATTTCCACTATCGATGGGAGTTGGGAAATGCAAAGTCGGTCTTGGCTTTTTTACTGACTTGGAGCACGTGCATGTAAATTTTGGTGCAAATCCGTCGAAAACTGCGGCCGTGCATTCGTTACACACACACACACACACACACACACACACGTACACACACAAACACATCCTGCCTTTTATAGATAGAGATTAACATGTTGAAGGGAAGCAATTTGGTGATCTTACGGATCATATAAAGTTTGGTCCTAGCAGTGTTATAGGGTAAATGCCAACTCTCATTTTTTTGATGAGGCGTGGTTGTTCTTTGATTTACCTAACCCTAAAGGCTTAAATTTCTTTTTTTTATCTGAGATTAGGTATTATAGCTATTTACACTATATACATGACTCAGCAGATAAAGGCTTTGGCTTAAGTAATCCAGGGAATTGATGCAAAGAGTTGTGAGTTCAATACCAGGCCACAGCAGAGGTGAAGAAAATATTCGGAGAGTTGAGTTATTAAAGGAAAATAACTAAAACTGAGATTATTTACATTATTCGGTTTACTGTCCTCATTATTGTCGCCATATTTATCACAACGTATCGGCCACAAGGTTCCCAAACGACCCTCCGCAGGTTTTGAATTCAGAGTTGTCCTTCTCCTAGACCAGTTGCCATCCAAGGCTATAGAACCCAGTCTGTCCTGCTATTTTACCCATAGCTGGAGGGAGATGAAGAGGATACATACCTTTCCCAAGGTATGTATCAAGGATACATACCTTTCCCAAGGTATATATATATATATATGCACTTGCGCTCGGAACTTAACAATAATTGAAATCATGTGCATGTGCAAATGGCACAGTGGATAAAGGCGTTGGTTAGATCCAGTGACAGGACCCAAAGAGTGTGAGTTTAATACCCGGTTAAGGCAGTGGTGAACTTTCAGAGGGAAATTAACAGGAGATAACTGATAACTGACATCCATCCAACATGGTACGTGGAACTAGAACAGTCTACCCCGGTGAGCGAAATAAAGGGTTCAGTTCGACATTCCAACCACCTGAAGGAGGCCGAAACGTTGTGATAAATATGGCGGCAAAGATAAGGACAATAGTCCGAATAATATAAATAATGTAAATTATAAGTATTTAAAAATACATTTCGGTCACTTTGTCTATATTTAGAGTGCGGCAGAAATACTTCCAGATTTTTAAAATTTGACAAATATACCAAGGCAACAGCTATCAAGAATTTATTTCACTATTATTTTTAAAAAAAGTGCTGAACATGTAACCCTGATATTTTTAACCCATCGATTATCTTTCCGGGACTGCCTCATTGAAATGTAACATGAAATGTAACATGAAATGTAACATGAAATGTAACATGAAATCCTCACGAATATATTTCATTTTGTGTGTGTGTATATAGGAACTGTATAAATTAGTAAGTGCATTGATGTCAATTTCGCTGAAAATGATGCCAAATAATTCATAGAGTTACAAAATGTACCTCAGTTGCGAAAATATAATGATATTTATTTGTTATTAATGTAACAACTACTACAAAAGACGAGAAACGTTTCCTCATCTACGCAAGAGAATGTAATCCCCTAGCAGGACTGAAAAGCCACATCTTCGATGAGCATATTTGAGGACGGATCAAGCAATGGCACAACTGGAAATCGATTCGCGGATATCATCTGCTCATGTTTTCAAAATAAATTACAGTAAACTAATATTAATAATATATAAGTGTTAATGAAATATCTATTAATTTTAATGAAAAATAATTAGGCAACAAATTTTTCAAAATTTCCTCAGGCGTTTAAAAAATCCGTGATGAAAAAAAAAAATACCATCGTAGAATTATAGATGAAACAGTAATTATCCAATACATACAGATTGAATTTTTCAATCAACATTAATTAATATTCAATTTCCTAATCAACTTTAATTAATATATGGATATATAGTAAAAATTTAAATAATTATGAAAATGTGATTGATTATTTTAAAGATATATATATATACTAACTGTGAGAATCTTTTGAAACACGAATAGAATATAGTACGAGCCTTAATAATCTAACATCAATATTCGAACATGTAACCCATGTCAAATACATCGGCTATCTTCATTACATACGCTTGAAAGATGCGTGTGAAAATATACTGTTTACAAAAGAGAGAGGAAATCTCAAACACTTGTCTTGCATTACATATAACTTATACAGTCTGATAGTTCTGGGTATGATGATAAACTACATCTGGCAGCAAGGCCTTTGATCAAAAGCATTGCAGGTCTTGAGGAGCATGGAACCACCTCTTAATTACTGTTGTGCCAATGACTCGGGGTGGTAGCACCTGTTAGGGTTCCTGCTATAGGCAAATAGTTACCTGTAACAAACAAAACACTACCTAAGTATAAAAATCAATTTTTATTTTAAAAAAAATACCTGTAATACATCGGCCACGATGACTTGCGACTTCGAGCTATCAGAGCTATCGACGGCCCCAAGGCTTCCGTCTACCCAATTTCACTCAAACCGTGTTATGGTTGTCAGGTATTTTCCAAAGTTGCCACACGTTGGGATCGATCTTTCATATCTATCTATATATATATATATATATATATATATATGTGTGTGTGTGTGTGTGTTGAGGCTACCACTGGTAATTCGTTAAATTGGCCCCCAAAATAGTTGTTTTGTACTTTGAATGAAAAAAAAAAATTATTATACATGCTTAAAAAAGTGAGACGTTGTTATGATAAAAAAAAACCAAAAAAAAACATGATTAAATTTTGCTCTCGTCAAAAAATTCTTCCTTTAGCCCGGATTTTGCTACAGCACAAATTTCTGGCATTCTTTGCAAAACTTTCTCATAGTTTGATAATTGATTCCATTCTTTTTTCAATGACTCTAACAGATCTTTTTCATTTTTTCTTACCATTTTGTCAAGTTCATCCCATGCTAATTCTGGGAGTGGCTTCAAACTATTTAACGGTGTGTGTATATATATATATATATATATATATATATATATATATATATATATATATATATATATATATATATATATATGTGTGTGTGTGTGTGTGTATATATATATATTTTTCACTAAAAGAACAATAAAGAAAAACAAACGACTGGGAATTCTTTGTAATTAAATTGCTTAGCGTCAAATAAAATTGACACGAATGCGTAGATAAGTGAGCATACACTTTTATATATTTTAATATTTTTTATTAATTTCACACCAAGCAAGGTAGTAAAGCCACTAGGACACACACACACACACACACACACATATATATATATATATATATATATATATATATATACGCATATTTCGGCAGCATATTTTCATTAAGATATGTTTCATTGAATAATTTAGACATGTTCTCTCTTCTTATTTTCGATAGGATCCTTTAATATTTACGGATAAACTTTTTGGTGTCATTATTGTAGGAGGTGAGAAAATGGCCGTGTTTATGCATATTTCTTATATTTCAAAGTACTTTCGACATATCGATGTCATCATCATGGTATTTGTTATTACAAAATAAATATTGTAGTATTCATTATTGTCAGTGACAAATCGTTGTGTTATCTGAAAGTTAAATTTCTTAAAAATGGAGTGTGGAAAGCTGCGTCAGCGCATGACAGCTAAAACACCACTCGCTCCATTTGTAAGAAATTTAATTTTCAGATCCATTTTAGTGTGCTGGCCTTGTTCAAATTGTTGATCACACTAGATAACACGTTCTCTATGGTCTTCTCAGCATAGTTGCAGTATAAACCATAGGTTGGCTCTGTGGGTGTTGAACAAACACAAATGTGCGAACGTCTGCAATAGAAGTAGAAGAGTATCCACGAACAGAAGTGGCCAGCTATTATGTACAGATTTACTAAGATTATTTAAACAGCAAATGATCTTGAACGTCCGGTTCAAAAATAATGCATAGACATTTCAGTTACAATCAGTAATTAAATATCGACTGTATTGTCTACAACGCTGCATTTCAAATTCGAATATCCGTATCTCATTATAAATATATAAATATTTTATGCTTATTATAGTAATCGGAAACTGTTTTGAAATCGTTAACTTTTCATTACTTCCTCTTGTATATAAACTGATAACATATAACAGCAAATTTCCTTTGATTTCGCCCACTTCAGTACAAAAACAAAGATTTCAGCTAGCGCCTGCTTGATGTTGAGTTTAATTAAGATGAAATATTCAGGCTCGACCTGTCCGCATGTATTTTGTCTCGGACCATTTTAATTGCAGCTACGGCTGATTATTTAATTTCCGTCCGAATTTTACTAGGCAGACGAAATAATGAATTAATTATATTTTCGCAAGTACCAGTATGTAAAGTCTTAGACGAAAGATTGATTGATGGTAAATTCATATAATACCTTCGTTTAAGTACAATCATATATATATATATATATATATATATATATATATATATATAATAAAGAAAGAACAGTAAGATATATAATCCGATGTTTTTATAGATATTTTTATTTTTACAAAATAGTGCTCAATGTAAATTTACAGATCATCAATATTATAAATTAACTATTTTAAAATATGGTTTTCTCGCTACACAGTTCTTACTATGTTTCAAAAATGGAACCTAAAAGCTTCGAAATTTATTTTGTAATTAAATTAAAGAGATTAGTTCCATTTCATCCTAAGCGAATTTTGGAGTAACTTATTTTTAAAATTACTGGGTTTTAAAGGCTCTGCAAAAATTCAGAATTCACGTTTCCAAGGATACGGAGAAATCCATCCATCCAGACAAGGGGTGGTTGCGTGTTCATTATCACTGTATTTTCTTGTATCAGCTATTAGTTACGTTTGAAGAAGGGTCTTCGTTTAGGTAGGAGAAGCGATGTATTTTTCAACGAATTCTAATATCCGTTAAATGCATGTCATCTGGATTTAAAAAAAAAAATTATTTGAGAGAGAGAGAGAGACAGAGAGAGAGAGAGAGAGAGAGAGAGAGAGAGAGAGAGAGAGATCCGAACTTTTAAACTATCGAAATCACTGAGAATTGTTTGAAGTTTACACTCGGAATAAATGGACGTCACGTTATAAAAGCCATCATCTCCTGTCAAGTACGACATTCACAAGATTCAATGTAGCGTCAGTTACCACCTTCTATTTTTTATGAACTCTATTTTCTTTTTTCACTCTCAAAACCTCTTGTGTTGAAATGGTGAGGATGAAATGTATATACAAATAAGGGGTGGTCATGTTGCAAAGATGATTGACGAGAGAATACCTAATTTCTTATGTAAACCCAACTTGACAGTGGCAAATGCGTGTTGTACGGTCGTAGTCTGGTATAAAGACAAGTTAAGCAGTATCCTCACAGCTGTCTATGTGCCTTATAATAACTATGGGACGTGAGACATATGCGAGTGAGATGCCCAGGGTGGAAATAAGCGGAGATATATGTGCCAGTGTGGGGTCAGAAATTTCGAAATCAGTCATAGTGACCAGGTAAAGGAACAACAAAAAAAGCGCCAGCAAATCTTCCTGTGGTTATGTTCCGACCTTCCCGCTGGTGCACAACATGTGGACATAGCAGATCACCAGCGGGAATGAAGTGTCACATATGACACAAACATCAAAACTGAATGACATTGTTGGAACCTCATAAGTCAAAATCGTCGGAAGTGTCCATCATATATATATATATATATATATATATATATATATATATATATATATATATATATATATAGTAAATGTAATAAATCTGTACAGTATTTACATTAGTCGGACTATTGTCCTCATCTTTTCGCTAATAAATAAACCTATTCCCCATACGAAGTAATTTTGGATTTTATTGTGTATTAAGTATTTGCTCTGTTGTAATAAGTACATTGATACCTTTTTGTGGATCAGTTTTAATATTTTATATTACTAAGATCCACTTGGATTACATACCAACAAATTTATTACAGAGTCTGTCTATATTACTGAGATGAGGTATTATGTACAGTATTTACATTACTATTTACATTAGTCGGACTATTGTCTTCATCTTTGTCGCCATATTTGTCACAAAGTTTCGGCCGTTGTACGCTTCGGCCTTCTTCAGGTGGTTGGAATTTCGAACTGAACCCTTTATTTCGATCACTGGTGTAGACTGTTCTAATTCCACGTGCCATGTTTGATGGATGTCAGTTATCAGTTATCTCCTGCTGATTTTCCTTCTGAAAGTTCTCCACTGCCTTAACCGGGTATTGAATTCACACTCTTTGGGTCCTGTCACTGGATCTAACCAACGCCTTTATCCACTGTGCTATGTGTCCAACCACCTGAAGAAGGCCGGAGCGTACAACGGCCGAAACGTTGTGACAAATATGGCGACAAAGATGAGGACAATAGTCCGACTAATGTAAATAGTAATGTAAATACTGTACATAATACCTCATCTCAGTAATATAGACAGACTCTGTAATAAATTTGTTGGTATGTAATCCAAGTGGATCCTAGTAATATAAAATATTAAAACTGATCCACAAAAAGGTATCAATGTACTTATTACAACAGAGCAAATACTTAATACACAATAAAATCCAAAATTACTTCCTATGGGGAATAGGTTTAATTCAACTGACAAAATTGTCAGTCTTATTCAATCCCGGTATAGACTGAGTTCATGTCGGAACTAGAAATGTATCTGTGACAGCTACAAAATAATAATAATAATAATAATAAACCTCGAAAAACTAACACATAATTTATCCATTTCAATGTTTCAGTTAGATGAAAAGTACGAGGCAGTGGTCAGAGTAGGGTGAAGATATTAGACTTAAAGAGAAGAAGTTTTATAAAATTTAATATAAATTTATATATATATATATATATATATATATATATATATATATATACTTAATTTATGCATGTTTCATTAAAGTCGACAGACACACTGTGTTCCTGATCAAACCGAATTCATAAATGATTACATCAGTGATACGACTACATGCATATCCAGGCGCCTTACGTTACAACTATCTGACCACAGCTCTATTAGATTCCATTTAAACACACACAGAAATTTACCGGACTCCATACAAAACATACGAGTAGAAAATACAAACATAATAACCTCATCTACATTTAAAAAAGATTAAAAATAATGGAAGCCTTAATAATAAACCAGAAAAAGCCACCGCTTAATAATATTAACTACGAACACGGCCATAATGTGCTAACTGTGTTCAGAAAATAAAACAACTATATAACACTAAAAATATACACACAACCCACACACCCAATAAAATTGAAAAAAATAAAATCATCTTTGATAATGGCTAAAAGTAGAGCCGAAAGCGCTCGGAATTTCAGAACATTTGGACAAAAAAGAACAAACAAAAAAGAAAAAATAAACCCCAAAAACCCCGAAAAACAATTGTGTGAACAAAAGAAAAATTAAATAAAAAGCTTAATCCGCAGTACCATGTCTGTCGTCTTCAGTGAAACATGCATAATATATACTTATACTCCTTTGGAAAAACCTTAGGTAATTTGGCTTGTAATTGAACAAACCAATACCCAAGGGAAAAAAATCGATAAAAAAAGAAACAACTAAGGCCATAAAATTGAGGCGAAAACAATCGACCAGAATCGAAGCTTAGAGTCCAAAGAAAAAAAAAACCTCCAAAACGAGTAAATCAAAAGTAACTATGTAAAGTGTCCAATACAGGAAGTAGAGCAAATCTAAATATGAACCTAAAGAGCCAGGTAAATTTACCTAGAATTCACCTATACGGATCGTTAGGGTTGACCCTGACGATCCGTATAGTTGAATTCTTGGCAGGTTTACCTGGCTTTTTAGGTTCATATATATATATATATATATATATATATATATATATTACCTTATATCTAGGCTTCTATCGAAATCCAACCATCGTAGCTTAGCTTCCTGGGTATTTTCTATGTATATTTTCCTCGTTGGTACATTTACTTTAAGAATTTATTCGCAGTACTGGATTGGCAGTTACGCTTCCTAATTTTACAGATGAAATAGCTCTATGCAACTGTATTTTGTTTGATAACATTTTCTTCCCTTGTATTACTCCTTTGTGTAATTCTGTTCCGACTACTTGCATCTCAGTCAACTTTAACTTCCAAAATTGAAATGCCACGTCAGTCATTATGTTTTGTCTTATTAAGTCATGTTCTTTTTTGTTCTCTGATTTTTAACTCTAAGTAATCCCTTGCATCTTAGCGGATATATCGCCTTGCTTGGTGTAAAATTATATATATATATATATGTGTGTGTGTGTGTGTGTGCAGATTAAGGGTGTTACATGATTCTAAACCCTTTTTTATGTTGATATTATAAACTCTTTACAGAGAGTATAGAAAATAAAGGCTTTTGTTTGATCTTTCTCTGTTACTTCAATCTTGGAGGAAAAACACCCAGTGAAAAGCCTTAAAACTTAACGCTGATTTTGGTCATAGTTCTTTTACAGAACATTCTGTATAAGATTTTGGTTTTAAAGATCAAATTTTCTACAAAAGTTTTCAGTACGGAAATCGAACCCTTCCATACCAAAAATGTCACGTTAAGAATGTCAGCTACAGATCATGAGACATGAAAAGGATACCACTGACTATGACCTTTGCACAAAGATATCCAGCTTGTATGAAAGCTTGACATAACGAATTAAATATTTGTGATACGCCGCAGCCAAAACAAGAAGAAAGAAAACTTAGTTTCATTTAACTGGTCGAGTTTCTCATAAACTATTTTTTCTTGACCTTTTCAATCCTATAAGCGGACATTCATTTCTAGATATTAAAAAAATAACTAGCATTAATCGCAGGAATAAATCGGCACCAGTAAATTCAGAAATATGGAGAGGCTTTGGTGTTTCATCATAGATTACCGATAATATTTCCTATCATAACTGTGCCTGGCTCGACCTTTTATAGTTGGCACGACCGTTACGCCCTGCCAATACCTCATAAATACTGGACTATTGCGTTTTGATCGTGTGGAAAAGACGCTACTTGTTTTCCGTTAAAAGATGAAAGAAAGTCAAAAAGAAGTGGAGAGAGAGAGAGAGAGAGAGAGAGAGAGAGAGAGAGAGAGAGAGAGAGATCACACTTTGATCTTAGCTAAAAGACTAATAGGCTCTTGTATGTTCTTGTCGCTCCAGGCTGTCAGGATGTGACACGAGGTCAGTTTAATGTGGGGTGCCCGAGCTTGTGCACCCGGGCTTGGTCGAAAAAAAAAAAAAATTAGCCCAGTCCCCGCAAACATCGATTGTGCTGGCATCGGTATTAATACCGATTTCTTTCCTCTTTAGTACAATGAGGGAGTTACTGACGCCAGCAACTGTCTCCTGAAATCGAGCACCTCTCAGAAATATTTTGAGTTAGAAGTGAGACAGAGACACAGTTGAGTTGCACTCTGTCCAAAGCCCGAGTCACAACTGAGAGATGAAAATATAGTTTATCCGGCCGAGAGCAGATTCTACATTTGGTCCCAACCAAAAGGCCGTGAAAATATGCTGACTGCGATAAATATGCCATTTTTTCAAATGCACAGTATTGAATGACGGAAACCGAGTGAGGCAGTGGCCAAATATCCAGTTACCATAAATAAAATAACATCGTCTGCGGAATGATTTTAAAATTAATATTAAAAGACATGTTCAAAAGGTGGTGATTTTGCTTGAAAGACAGAAAGAAAATCGTCGTGCATAACGTCTCCAGCCAATACCTCATAAATAATTGTTATGGGATCTTACCCATAATAATAATAATGGACTATTCCATATTTAATAAATACTGCGCCTCAGGAGTAGGCAAAAAGTGAGTCAGCCGTTCACTTTTGAACAGACTGCTCGGTTTGAACTCTCTTCCTACGGGCGGGAGGAACCCGAAGGAGGCTACGCCGAAGGGCGGAGTCTCCTTCGGGGAGGTAAATTCGGCCCTGAACCCGTTTATACGGGTTCAAATGGGCTTTTTTTGGCCGAGCCTAATGGCTCGGGAATTCCCACGTTAAAAAGGCCTTGTGCCACATGACACCCTCGTGGGGGGTGACTCAATATCGTGAGTCAGTAGTTCGAGTCAAGAGTCGAGTCAGAGGCAGTCCGAAACAGAGTCACGTTCAGACGATTGCAGCAAGACATTTGGAATAGTGATACTGGTCGAGACTACTACTACTAAACCTGATTGTTCATACTAACATTTCTACTTCTCTGTATATATTCCTGTTTGTAATACATCTTTTTTATTCCATACCTGTGTGCGAGTTCTTCTTTATTGGTTCTACCTTGGACAATCACCGTGGTACAAGGAACCGGACCATAACAATAATAGACAATTCTGTTTGACCACCCAGAAAGAGAGGAAAAGACACTACTTTGTAGCGGCTCACAAACGGGGTCACTGTCTTAATAATCAAGTACTTCTTAATAAAGAAAACAGCCAAAATTTTGACACCAAAGAATTTACAATTACCTATATTTGTTGAATTGCAAAAACTGAAAGGAGTCATCATCTTCTAAGGGCTAAAATATTAAAAACAGTTAGAAATGTTCCAGATTTTGAGTGTAAAGATATGCAAATGTTGTTAATTTAGTAATCCAGAATAGGGAGCTTGGTGACCACATATAAGTGGTAAGTCTTTGAAATGTTCGTGTATTGTGGTCCTTGATGAAAGGAAAGAATGCAGTTGAGCGAAATGACTTGGGAATCCAGAAATATCCCACGTGGTATGTCAAGACGTAAATAAATAAAAAATTGGCGGGAAACCAAGTGAAAAGGCCGTGATGCTAGATTGAATTCAAAATGGCGATATGCCGATGAAAAAGGCGCAAAACTGGTGCGGTTGCTAGGTAAGATAACATGATAGCGGAGGCCATCAACATCGTGTTTCTGCGAAGGAACGTTAAGAGAATTAGTATCCAAAAACTATGAATAAAACAACAAGAAAGAATTCAAACAAAGCAGGGTTTGGGTTTGCTCAACGGAGTTAAAAAAACGGGTTAACTCAGCCGCCCAACACCGGCGCAGAAAGCAAAGACAAACGAAGGAAAAGCAGATTTACTGCATCTCCCCGAGAGAGAGGATAAGCAGAGAAGGGGAGGAAAGTCAGTATCCTGCATCTTTCCAAGAAAGAAGAGGTGAAAATGAAAGCAAAAATGAACAAGGACAAAAACATGTAGGAGTGTTTCACACCAAAAGGCGGAAATAGCTTCTACTTCCTTCAGGCAACTCTTCCGGTCAGGAAGCCGATCATATCTGTTATGCAGACAGGAGCAGGTACTAAACTTGGACCCCCACTGGAACTAGAATGTGGCACAAGGTCATTTTTTGATATGTGGACCCTGTGTGTTTCCACTCTGGCGACTGGATTATTTCCTGTCTTAAATGTTCATAGTCGGAAGGGAAGGGACTATAGAGGCTTCAGTACAGAGCAGACGCCACAGCAGTGTCCACTCCGCGGCAAAAATATTCTTCTCCCGCCGCTCCCGGTAGAAATCTCCGGGCGGAAGAGAGCCGGTATTTAACTTGGATCCCCATTAAAATAAAGATGTGACACAAGGTCATTTTTCTGTGGGTAACCTGAGTGTTTCCACTCTGGCCACTGATCTATTTCATTTGTCTTATATATTTTAATCTATTAACATAAAATATGTTTAGGAGATATAAATATTGATTATAATATTTCTGGGTTATTTTCTCACGTTCAATCTGAAAATCAAGTCTATTTTGCCCCATCACATCATGTTTTCTCAGTACAGATAATTTCTATTTTGCTAAAAATAAACTAAAATGTCTAATTCACAGGGATATGCCATTGCTTAAATACGCGAGTGACATAGTTGAAACATTTCGTTTCAGGTTAAAATAGTTTATCATTCAAGGAAAAGTGTCCCAATAACTTTAAAAATAATTTGTAAGCTATTTTAGTTCAGACAAACTGACCAGAAAATGCTTGATTTTATGAGAGATATCTCAATGGAAAATGTTCTTGTGCCCTCCATGTTCTTATCTTTTAAAACGTTGTGATTTGTGTTTCTACTCTACTTTTCATAGAAGAAGCTATTTAGAAGTCATTGAAGCACAGCGATTTTAGATTTTACCAGTAGTTTTTACTTTAACCCTGAAACTGTCATAAGATTTTATCATATCCCTTGAATTTACAGAGGTCTGGTATTAGCATTCAGTCTCTGTATAACGTGCATCGGCACATCGAGAAATGAGGGTTGTTAGGGCGTTATGCGGGTGTATTTGAGACTAGAAAGATTAGAAGTTTCTTTATCAGCACATAAATAGTCGCCAAATATCAGATTGGCATAGCCAACTAGGCAGATTGGATGTTAACATGATGACTGATTTCTCATGGAGCATCAAAAGAGAGCAAATTTTTCAAAAGCACCGTAGAGTTTCCAAGATGAGAAGATTTATATATTTGGATGGACAAAAATGAATGTATTTTTTCATTCCTTTGTATTTTCTTTGTCAGTTTTGATTCAAAATTTGTTGACACATTTTTGCCTTAATTTAATATCTGAACTGAAAATGCATTCTTTAACTTATTGGGATATTTTTTTCATTCATGATAAGCTATTTTAATCTGAAAACGTTTAAGATTGGTTCTACGTTGGCCCTGCAATATAACTTTTAAATCGGTAATTTGGCCTGTTCTAAGAAAAACAGAAATACGCCAGTCTTATAAGCATGTACTCCAGTCTATAAGCATTTACTTGACTCTGAGTTAGGCAAAAATGGTATTTTATATGGGAGTCTATAAGCATTTACTTGACTCGGAGTTAGGCAAAAATGGTATTTTATATGGGAGTCTATAAGCATTTACTTGACTCGGAGTTAGGCAAAATGGTATTTTATATGGGAGTCTATAAGCATTTACATGACTCGGAGTTAGGCAAAAATGGTATTTTATATGGGAGTCTATAAGCATTTACTTGACTCGGAGTTAGGCAAAAATGGTATTTTATATGGGAGTCTATAAGCATTTACTTGACTCGGAGTTAGGCAAAAATGGTATTTTATATGGGAGTCTATAAGCATTTACTTGGTTCGGAATTAGGCAAAAATGGTATTTTATATGGGAGTCTATAAGCATTTACTTGGTTCGGAGTTAGGCAAAAATGGTATTTTATATGGGAGTCTATAAGCATTTACATGATTCGGAGCGATCAAATGTTTGATATTTTATATTTGAGTCTGTAAACATTTACTTGTCATGTGGTTAGGAAAAGATTCTTTGTTTATAAATTACATATATATTATAGATGATATGTTTCTGGTCTGTGCATTATAATCTTGCATGGTTTAGGCACGATGGAGTTATGTATAGCTGCTCGGAATGAGGAATGGAAGAAATCCAGTCAGATCGATTACATTCACTTACGTGCTAATACTGTTGGGAAAGGAATGAATCCTCTTCTCCCCCAGCTATGGGTAAATAACAGGAGAGACCTTGAATGACAACTGTTCTACTGTAGAAAGAAATGACAACCTACTGCGGGAAAAAATCTGCCTCCTCAGTCATGTATCGAAAGATACATAATCGCCTAAGGAATATCATGTATGGCGCATAATTGACTGATATATATATATATATATATATATATATATATATATAGAATATATTTTAATGAATTCATCTGTTGAGTCTCAAATGATATAATATAGTTAATATATCAAATTTCATGTGAAAAATTCTCACAAGACGGCGGATTTGGATCATATGTATTAATTTACATTATAATGTAATGTCATAAATAGCGGCTCGGATTGAGGAATCGGAGAGCCGAGTTCGAATTCCAGTCACATCCATTACATTCACTTACGTGCTAATACCCTTGGAAAAGGTATGGATTCTCATCTTCTCCTCCCAGCTATGGGTAAATAGCAGAACAGACCGGGTTCTATAGCCTTGGATGGCAACTGGTCTACCGCAGAAAGAAATGACAACCTACCCCGGGAAAAAATCTGCTTCCTCAGTCATGTATCAAAAGATACATGATCGCTTAAGCGTGTATCACGTATGACACATAACTGTTGTGATATTTTTATAGTATGTAGTCGGTTTTCCTTATATATGATTATTATGTGAGTTTCTCTTAGCTGTGATTGAGAATGGTGCTATTACCTGAAGTTTGAGGTTTATTAATAAAAGACGAAAGAAACGAAAGCGTATTTGTTTCAGATACAGACTAGCGAATAATTTCATTTTATTTATCTTCCGAAAAGTGGATATGAGACGTTAGTTCATCTCATTGACAATCATTTCATGAAGATAAATATTCTGGTCTACACTTCGACACTTTATACCACAATTTTACCCCAACCGCTCACTGATTAACCAACTGAAAGTTTTAGGAATAAAAGAGGTCTACGGTTCGGAGAGGCATTTTTTTTTATAATGGACGGAAGCAGTTAGTAAATACTAATGCTGTTTTTTGATAGGGTGATATTACCGTTATCGAGTTCCTTTGGGATTTCCAACAGCTCTTCATTGGTTACTATCAATGACCTCATCATATCGGATATATTTAGAGGCTGTGAACTGAGAAAGGAAAAATGTACTCTTGCGTTATTATCATCTAAACTTTATTTTTTAAAAACTTATTTTGTAATATATTTTTTATCATTCTTTTATATTTACTACTGTCAGAGGAATCGACCGTAACCAGGATCATCAATTCAATGCGAACGAGTGTCCTGGGTATGGCGATAAACTACATCGGGCAGCAAGGCCTCTAATATGGAGGCTTTGAGGACCGTGAAACCACTTCTTAATTCCTGTTGTTCTCAGATCTACCCTAAAATGGAGTGGAAGCACCTATTAGGGTCCTAGGTATGGGAAAATAGTTAACCCTAAAACTAGGATCGAAATATGTATAAGTATATTTTCATATTAAAAGGACCAGCAAGACATTTTTGAAACAAATATTATCAGCAATGCATTTTTGGAAGAACAAAATTGCAGTAATACATTTTTGTAAAACAAATTACTAACGCTCCCAAGAAATTTAAATTTCGGCATAAATGTTGATTTGCTGCTAAACAAAGAAACAAATGTATCCTAAAAATCCTATGGGCATTAAATAACCCATTGCGATGTTGATATGCCTTAAACAAAATAAAGCAAACTAAACCAAAGAATGCGAACGATTCTCTCCTTAAACGCATAATGCCTCCGGCAGGATTACATACAGTTTGGAATTCCTTCTTTTAAACGGGTTGACACCTAAGGCTATAGAATCGAGTATGTCTTGCTATTTACCCATGGCCAGGGAGAGAGATGGATTAATACTCTTCCCAAGGGTATTAGTTTGTAAGTGAATGTAATAAACTCGACTGGAATTCGAACTGGTTTATCCAATTACTCAATCCGATTCGCCATATATAGCATCAATAAATAAAGAAAAGTCTCTTATCAGTGGTCAAGAATTAACCTTAGTTTTGATGATGGAACATTGCTATTACAATTATAAGTTAAAATGTCCCGTGTAAGGCTGTATCGAATTAAATATATGCACTCTTCAAAAACGTTCATTGTTCTTGTCTGATAGTGAAATTGTTAAACATTATGAGTTAGTCGTAAAAAATTGCAAGCCGATTTCAAAAGAAAACAAAGTATTTCAAAAGTATTCAATGTTAAAAAAACTATTCCAAAAGGTCAAACAAATGTCGCCAGTTATTAATCAGCGTTCTACTTTCTAATAATAATACATTGCTTGTCCTGAATATCTATAGATGATTGTGACGCCATTAGCATGTTTGTCGGTCGTTTTTTCATCAACCGGGATCCACTCCTTCGACGTAATGACAATTACAAGATATGACGCTTACAGGCGCAGTGCTACTGGTAATGTCAGCGAGTAATGGTGGATTATCATGGCCGCTAGAGAAGATCTTGTGCCACGTCATTGTTACCGTTGGTAGGCGAATAAATCTCAGATATTAATGCA
>CAHIKZ030003164.1:2962500-3017500 GCA_903632075.3 Acanthosepion pharaonis
TTCTCGCAACGATAACTGATAAAAGGCCGCAGTATCTTAATCATTTCAAGAATTCAATTCTTCTTTGATTTCAAATGCTGGCCTTTTCAATTACTTAAAACAATAAAATATCTTTTGGATTGATTCGCTTAATATTCAAGCAGACAGCGATAAAGCATCTTTGAAATTCTAAACACGCTTACAATTAAAATCAATATTCTCAGTGCTTTTAATTTTTGTCCTTTCTTACATAAGAACTTTTTGTATAGACATTGATTGACAGTTTATATGCAACATTAAAGAAATTATATTTTTTTCTGTCAGATTGGTTTTAACTTTGAAAGAACATGCCATTGTTATGTAATATCAGTAAACGCTAGTAAATTTCTTCACAGATGAAGAAAAGATTGGAGGCAACAGTGATATAAAACATTACGAACCTGGAAAATGTGAGGTTTAACAAAACGATGTTTAAATAATTTTAAACATTTTCTAACATATTATTTTCCATGAAGAATAAGTATATTGCTTCGGTTATATACATCACGTACACGTACATGGCCGAAAAAAAATTTAAATCAAGTTTTGGATTTGACTCACAGATGATGAGATATGAAGCAACAGAGAAGCGGATTTACAGAAGGATGGTGAGAATAACATAAGCGGAGAAATATACACTTAAAATCAGAAAGCCAGAATTTAAATTCTAGGCACAAATAATGAGGAAAAAAGGTTTGGTGAATTTGATATTCGCAAGCGCCATCGAAGGTAAGAAGGAACAGTGAGTACCCTATATAACGAGTTTGCGTCACAACAACATCAAACATAACTAGTCGGCACTGATTACATTATTCAGACTATTGTCTTGACCTTTGTCCCCATATTTATTACAACGTTTCTGCCGTTGTACACTCCGGTCTTTATCAACTGTGCCGTGTGTCCTTGAGACAATGAAGAACTTCGAGAGGAGAATTAACAGGAGATAACTGACATCCATTAGACATGGCACGTGGAACTAGAACAATCTATACCAGTGATCGAAATAATGGACTGAGTTCGATATTTCAACCATCTGAGGAAGGTCGGAGCGTACAACAGCCGAAATATTGTAATAAATATTACGACAAAGATTAGGACTAGAGTCCGAAAAAAGTAAATAGTGTACATAATACCTAATCTCAGAAATATAGAGAGATACTGAAAGGCCGAAACGTTGTAATAAATATGACGACAAAGATGAAGACAATAGTCCGAATAATATAAATAGTGCACATAATACTTCATCTCAGAAATATAGTCAGATACTGAAAGGCCGAAACGTTGTGATAAATATGGCGACAAAGATAAGGACAATAGTCCGAATAATGTAAATAGTGTACATAATACCTCACCTCAGAAATATAGACAGATACTGAAAGGCTGAAACGTTGTGATAAATATGGCGACAAAGATAAGGACAATAGTCCGAATAATGTAAATAGTGTACATAATTCCTCATTTCAGAAATATAGACAGATACTAAAGGGCCGAAACGTTGTAATAAATATGGCGACAAAGATGAGGACAATAGTCCGAATAATGTAAATAGTGTACATAATTCCTCATTTCAGAAATATAGACAGATACTAAAGGGCCGAAACGTTGTAATAAATATGGCGACAAAGATGAGGACAATTGTCCGAATAATGTAAATAGTGTACATATTACCTCATCTCAGAAATATAGACAGATACTGAAGGTCCGAAACGTTGGAATGAATATGGCGACAAAGATGAGGACAATAGTCCGAATAATGTAAATAGTGTACATAATACCTCATCTCAGAATATAGAGAGATACTGAATAACTATTAGGGCTGGAAACTTGTGTTAAAACAGTGATGACTATACTAGTTTAAATAAATCGTAGAACAACGAGAACAATTCGTCTGAGAATTTCGAAATTCGCGAGCAGGTTGAAAATCTATTGATGGAAAATATACATAAATAACTCACCCAAATAATTAATCAAAGAGTAATATGTGCTTTTTTTAGTATTCAAACCTTGTCGGGATATATTCCGTCATTCCTGGTTTCTCACCGGAATCTCTAGAGCAGCGTTACTCAACTCGGGTGCCTCGGAAGCCTAAAGTTCCGCGAAATGTTTCAAGTGTTCCACGATAACAAGTGAAATAAGCTAATGCTCTTTTGACTTTTTATTTAATTTTATATATGTAATATTACTAAACACACAAAATATATTCTTACAGAATTATCTCTGGACAAGTTCTGGATTTCTGTGAAAGAAGAGTTTTCTACTATTCATAGGAAATCAATTAATATATTGTTAGAGTTTTCAACGTCTTACATGTATGAATAAACCTTTTCTTATTTAACAAGCATCAAGAGCAAAGACAGAAATCTTCTCTCAATTGAGAATGAAATCAGTGTGTGTTTACCTAAAGCTCGACCACGAATTAAGTATTTCTGTAGCAAAAGGCAGACACAGGTATCACATTAGAGAAGCATGTTTCACTTCATCAACTGGCTCTGAAATTAACATTTATTGGTTTAGAGGATACTTTACCTTGATTTACCTTATGTCTTTTCAACATTGACAGTAAAGGATAAAAAAAAAAACTGATGCAGCAATTATCTGCTTTCGTTTTGTTTACATCTATATTTTAGGTATAAGATATTAGTTACTCATGTTTATTTTTTACGTTTGAGTTTAGAATTTTTTTTCTGTGAATGAAAACTCCCTGATGAAGTATTATAAACGAACAGTATGAATTTTATATAGCATTACCGAAAAATTTGACAAAGAAATATTAATTTTTCTTTAAACCAGTTATTCAAAAATGTATACTATGATTTTTACCACGTGAACAACGATGAAAATAAAATGAGAAAGATATGGTATATAATTTTGTCTTTGCGCAGGGGTTCCTTGAGACATGTAATTTATTTTAAGGGCTACGCAAGGGTAAAATGGTTGAGAAACACTGCTCTAGATGTTGATGAGCTAATGAACTGAGAAGACGTTTGAGATAAAATAATAAAAAAAAACATTAGAGGAAATCAAATAAATGATACTAAAGTAAATGCTTCATTAAGAAACAAAGATAACATCGAAGAAAGAGAGAAATAAAATATTAATAAATTTATTCCTACCTTTATGACATTTTGTTATATAAGAACAAAAATGTTGCTGCCGACACTTGAGTTTTAATATAGATCGCCAGTGAGCAAACACGGACGATCGCATTATTGAATTGAGTGGATCACGTGACCATAGAGAAAACGCATACATGAAAGATAGCGTGTGTCTAATTGATCAGAATTCTATTCTGTCGTCTATTACTATTCGGATCTCCATTTCTGTTCTATCCTCTATCAATATACAGACTGCTATTCTCTCGTCTCTTCTCTACACTATTATGTTTTCAGATCACTATACCGATTAATATTCGAGCAACTACTATTAGTGCGTGTGCTATTCGAAGGCGTCTGACAGCAGTATTGTTCAACGGCGTTACTATAGTTGTATCTGCGATTACAAAGTCTCTACTACAACGAGCATTACGAAAGTAACAACAACTATTCGTTGACATTACAAAAAATAGAATTCGGATAGAATTTTTTAAATTTCTAACAAAAAAATCCTGTTTCTTATTACTTTGCTTGACTTTTGAAAGTCACCGTCCTGACATTTTCATATATATATATATATATATATATATATATATTATATATATATATATATATATATATATATATATATATATATATAAACAATGATAAATGACTTAAAAAAAATTATGTACAGAATAATTATGTACTCTATAAATTATTTACGTACTCTGTGCATTTGGAATAAAATTACTTATGTTCTGAATAAGGATCCAATGTTTTGGACAAATATCCATATATTTGTTTCACGTTTTTATTGGTGTACTATAGTTGTTTCTGCGATTACAAAGTCTCTACTACTACGAGCATTACGAAAGTGACAACTATTCGTTGACATTACAAAAAATGTCAAACGAGTATTCGTTGATATCATAAAAGTTTTTATAAATTTTCTTGCTTTTGTTTTATTTTATTGAGGCAATCATTGTTCTTCGCAGCTTTATTTGTTTATTTTCTTTGAGTTGCGATGACTGCATTGGAAAGATAATGGTGTCGTTTCCCGTTGCTTTCTTCGCTGTTTCAGAGTCGTCATTTTCTTTAACAAATAAAAGAATGGTAAAATGCGATGTGATATGTATCCCCTTGTGTGGCAGTGGATACTGACAACGTCATTACAGATAAAGAGGTAAGTGGAGGCGACAGAACTGTGGGTCTACAGAAGGATACTGAAAATCCCAAAGACGAAGCGAGTGAGCAAGAAAGTTTAAAGAAAATGGCACCAGAAAAAAAATAAAAATAAAACAAACATTTATACTCGGAATCTAGAAGGGATAGCGGAAATGTCTTGGACACATAATAAGAAAGGAGGGTTTGGAAAAGTTAACACTTACAGGGCTAGTTGGGTCAAGAGAGATAGGGAGGAGAAAACGAATCTCCAGCAAGGTTGTGTGAATGGATATCGGAACTGGAGGAAGCTTAAAAAATAGAGAAACGCTACTAAGATCCACGTGGTTGTGGAGTTTGTGGAGAGTTATGACCGCCCATATCATGAAGGGACCCCGTACATAAAAGAGGACGGCTACCATCCAAGGCTAGAGTGTCCAGTTTACTCTGCAATATAATCCATATCTGGAAGGGGAACAGACGGGATCAGGCCTTGCCCAATGTGAAAGTCAACGCTACAGACTCGCCCGGAAATTGAAATCTGATGATAATTTTTGTTTTCCCACGCCGATTACCCAGCATATCTGTATAAAATTACTTCTATACGGAATTAAAAAAAGTAAACTGATAAAAGTACAGTCAGCTGTGTTCACAAAATAGTTTTTGCTATTTTTGAGATTAGACTAATTGGTCTTTGCACTTAAAAAAATATACATTTTCAAGGCCAGTAGATGTTAATTCCCCTGTTTGTAAATAAAAAAGAATGTCTTTTTAAACACATAAAACCACAAATTTCCAGTTATTGGTAAAAAATAAAAGTATGTTGTGCTTGATCCGATACCATGTTGACTTATTGGTAATTTGTAAAACAGCATATGTAAATGATACACTGATGGTAATTGTAATATTAACCGTTTCCTTATAAGGAAACAAGCGGTATTCATTGACCGACCAGCCAATGCTACTTTCATTTTAAGTTTACGAAATCATTCTGATGAAAAAATCGGGAAATATGTTTCTATAGTCCATTAACTGCTATCAATCATTCCAGTACTGAAGGCAGTTTCCTTCTTAACCTTTTGTTTGAAGTAATGTGGACCATCAACAGCTTGACTATGTCATTATTTTCTCTTCGAGTTACATGTGATATCCATTTTAGTTGATGCTGCTGTTGAAAGTCCTAGAGTGATGTGCTTTCTTTTACTTGGTACATTTCTTTGTTTGGGATTATATAGCGCCAGTTTACGTGTACCTCGCTATGATCTAGAGGCTTCATTTGCCTGAAGCTGTTTTAAACATTGGCCTTAGAAAGAAGTTGGTTTGGATCGTTCTGAACAAGATTAATGTCGCGATTAAATCCATATGGAAGTCATTATCTGATGTGTATTATTGAACAAAGTACTAAGGTAAAACTGGAAGAAATCGATCCTGACTGGTGTACCTCGTCTTCAGTTGCTTTCTCACCGATGTCACAGGGTGTAGGATCAGGGCAGTGTGTTGTCCATGCCAACGGTCTGCCGCGACCTGTCCAACAATTTGAGAAAATTTGATCGAGACAAGCGCGAATAATACGGGTAAAATAAGGCGGTGCCCCATCTTGTTGGAAATATTCTGCCCGTCTGATTTATAGGGTTATGTTATCAATAGCAAGCTCTTGCAGTATTTGTAAGTAAGCTTTGGCAGTCACTGTTGGAGCTGTAAAGAAATATCGGCCAATATATTGTCTTCTCGTTATGCGGTATGATAAATGATCGTGTGTATAGAAAGAAAAAAGTTAGAGACATCGAAGAATTCAAAGACAAAATAAAAGGTGTAATATCAAACATTCCTCGTGAAATGCGTGTCAAGGCACTAAATTGTACTATTGATCGCTGCTTTTTGTGCATCAATCATGCTGGTGGGCAAGTGGAGACTGTTCAGTAAACTCTGAATAAATAATTCCTTTCATACTAGTGTTAACATAATTTCGATTCATCTTATAGTACTTCTGTTGATATACTTTTGACTCACCCTGTATTGAGAGATGGCAACGCTATTTGTGTAAAATGGGGCTGCCACTGATCTAAGGGCTTTTTTTATATAATATTTTAATTATTTCAGTTTTTTTTTTCTTGTTGCCAGTGTTAATTGTTGCGTCTTGACATTTTTTTAAAAATTTTTCCCCTAATCTCTGCTGGGTTTATAATAATGTTAATAAAGAAACGAGAAAAAGGCAGCTAAAATTTCTCGGATATGTAATGAGAACAGAAGGCCTGGAAAATTTGATACTCTCAGTGAAAAGACAGATAAACTACTTAACAGTTTTGAGTGAATGAAATGCAAAAAACAAGAAAAAACGTTGTTTAATTCGTTTTCTACGGGTTATTTGCAGGTTATTTAAAGACAGAAATATTTTAGTTTATAAGAAATATTTTGAGATAATAATGGTTTAGTGATACACCTCTGCTTAATTAACCCATAGCTGGAGCAAGAAGAGGTGTGTTCATACGTTTCCCAACGGTATTAGCGCGTACGTGAATAAAACACGACTCGTAATTAGATCTTGGCTCTCCGATTAACAACCCCAATATTCCACTCCTTCATACTTTTCCTGCGCGTAAGTGAATATAACGAACCCAACAGAAATTGAAACCCGACTCTCCGATTAACAAATCCTAGTGTTTATCTTTTATACCACCCGCACATCTATCTTACAGCACCTGATCTTCCCAAGCAGTCACATATCTAGGTCTTGACCATGCTGAACGTTGCTTAACTGGAGTTTCAGGCTGATATGGCCGATCGCCGCACATCCAACCTTGCAGCACCTGGTATTCCCAAGGGTTCATCCATATAGGTACTGGCCACGTTCGACGTTGCTTAACTTCGGCGATAGTACGGGATCCGGTGTTTCAACGTGACATGGCCGTGTGTCTCAAATCCAAGCTTAGCCTTACTAATTAACCCGTAGCTGTAGGAGAAGAGGTGGATTCATACATTTCCCAAGAGCGTTTACCCGTCAGTGAATATAAAAAACCGAGCTAGAATTTAACTCGGCTCTCCAATTAACAATTGAAAGCCATTATCCATACATCACCCGCCTATTCAAGCTTACCAAGTATTCCCAATCTCGGTACTGACCAGGCTCGACATTGCTTAACTTATCGTATGTGAAAAGTAAGAACAAGAATGGTAACAAATCAAACGTAATTTAAAGATGTGGAGAGCCGTAACTGCCTGCTTCATGACGAGACGACGATGACAAGAAGAAGAAGAAGAAGAAGAAGAAGATTTCTCTGCCTGATTTATTCTGTTATCCGTAATTTGTCCCAAAGTATCAGACCGAACGAACTTTTGTTCTTTTGGTGTCAGGAACTCGTCCTCAAAGTTTGTAAAAGTATTTTTCATACACTCTATATATGCAATATTTCAATTATATATATATATATATATATATATATATATATATATATATATATATATATATATATATACAGGGTGTATCAAAAATATTGAAAAGAAAAATATGAAAAGAATATGAGCACTGGTAAAAGTGGTTGCTGAACACATTAGGTTTATAATACCCAGAAATTCATACACGGATGTCCCCAAGGACACATGACACAGTGGATTAATGCGTTAGTTAGATCCAGTGACAGGACCCAAATAGTGTGAGTTCAATACCTGGATAAGGCAGTGAAGAAATTGGAGAGGGGAGTTAACAGGAGATAACAGATAAGTGACATCCATTAAACATGGCACGTGGAACTAGAAGTCTAGTTAAAGACTATATAAATAATATGAAGATATATAAAAGATAAAGTGTTCAGTTCCACTGATGAAGGTGTAATAAAAATGGCGACAAAGATGAGGACAATAGTTCGAATAATGTGAAAAAACAAACTCCTTTGTCGTTTAAACTAATAACGAGTATCGATGAACCAACGCCTTTATCCACTTTGCAATGTGTATTTGAGGATAAAGGCGTTAGTTAGATCAAGTGACAGGACCCAAAGAGTATGAGTTCAATACATGGTCAAGGCGGTGGAGAACAATTGATAACTGACATCCATTAGACATGGCACGTGGAGCTAGAACAGTCTACCCCAGTGAGCGAAATAAAGGGTTCAGTTCGACATTCCAACCACCTGAAGAAGGCCGGAACGTACAACGGCCGAAACCTTGTAATAAATATGGCGATGAGGATAATAGTCCGAATAATGCAAATAGTGTCATATAATATTGAAAAATAATGGTTCCGGACATTTTTTTCAATGTGTACCCCCAGCTATAATTTTTCTTTAGTTATATTGTACTGTAAGTATACTTTTTTTTTTATTCCTAATTATCTCAAGAAATTCACGTGTTCCGTCCAGGGTATTCTCAGCATAGAGAACCAAATCTCTATTCTATACCTCCTCTTCACTGATATATAGAACATACGACAAAACAATTCAGTGCACTTTTCTTTCTTTCTGATTTAAATTTTCCTATGCATTAATACATTACTTAGCTTCCGAAAGTCATCTTTCGCTACTTCTCTGTACATTCGAATTCCTGTGTCTAAATATTGGACTTAGCAAAGTTTAACGTAAAATTATTTTAATTCGGTTTCGTTAAACAATTGGCCAGTTGTTGATCGCCTAGACGCTTTGAGTAATCGCTGGCGAGTTAATCTGGTTGACCATCACGACACTGGAGTGAGTCTGTTCTTCAGTGCGGTCCCGTTGCTTAAGCCAGGGAAATTACTATTATTCCCGCTATGTTGATGAAAGATTAACCAATATGAAGGGATTTATTATCGAGATTTCCCATTCCTATTGCATGAAAGAAGGTTATCTCAGCGCCAAGCCGTCCTGAAACTGCCGCCATCAAATGGAACACGCGAAGGAGTCAAAAATAAATTATGACCTTGCCAACGGGAAAAAGTAGATAAACAATATTCTTATCGCCTTAAACATTGCTTTTTTTGGATACTCTTATTTGAGTAGACGCTCCGTTTATTTAGTAAACATATTTATTTAGTATATATTCTCTGAGGGACACAGGTTCAAATCCTGTGAGTGAGAACAATTTTTTTCTTTGATAAGATTTCCAGAGCATTAAGGCCTGTTGACTAAAATAAATAAATATACTGTATCTCTATCTATAAAAGGCAGGATGTGTGTCTGTGTAACGAATGCATGGCCGCAGTTTTCGACGGATTTGCACCAAAATTTACATGCACATGCTCCAAGTTAGCGGGAAAGGCCAACACCGACTTTGCATTTCCCAACTCCCATCGATAGTGGAAATAATCGATTTTTTCATTCTTCTACGGCAGTTTTCATGTAGTTTGTGGCCATTTTCTACTGGCCAAAGTGAGGGCCTATAGCTGGCTGCACGAATAGGCAGGAAGATTCTATTGGCCAGCGTAAGAGCCAACAGCTGACTGACACGAACATTAACTAGCATGCTAGCATGCAAAGGAATTGATAGCTGCATTCGTCACAAGTGGGAAAAATTTAAATCTGGATGGCACTTTACACCAATTGGCTCATTCGCTTCCTTAAACTCAACGTTGATTCTGATTCCGCAGAACTGGGTTGGGTGTGAAAAAATATTTGTTGTTAACATTCTTTTTTCATTCGGTTTTTCCAGTTACGATTTCTTTTTTTAAAGCTGATCATTTTGTGTTCATTTTCTTTATTTACAACAGATTTAATGTTTAGTATAGAGCTTAGAAAAAATTGGCAGTCTGAGATAGGCAATAAGTAAGGCATGTAGCAACATCATCACAGCAAAGGGCACTCTTTTAAGGCAAGGAAGGGCAAACATATTTTAAGTCAAGTGATAGCGATTGCTGTATGTGCCGTACGATTTTTGAATCAAGCACGGGCAACGCCGGGCCATGCTGCTAGTCATAAATACAGGTAGGACCTCCCTAAATAAGAATATTCACAAAAAATAAAATTTAAAATGATAAAAATATGCCTGATTAATAGAACATTCTGAAAATGATCTTTGTTTACATATGGATAAAACACTGCGTAGATATGAACAATGTCGGATGATCTATGACATTCCCAGTGCAAAGGAAGATAATTCAAATATAGTAAAAGGTTACATATAAAAATTAAAACATATTCAAATTTTTACGTAACAACACTTGGATAATATTTCGCTCTTTCCATGGCAAATTTTAGGTTTCTTGTTCGACCAATTTAGCTATCTATACTTTCGACAGGCCAAACTCTCTCCAGATAACTTTTTCCCAAGGTAACTCACTGCTACGTGTGTGCCTCCTGGAACGCCACAAACTTTACCTCTTCATCTTAATGAACAATTGTCACGTTTCCTCTTTATTTATAATTTCAACTTCACGTCCCCTCTTTCATTTATTACATGTCCCCTCTTCCATTTATTACATGTCCCCTCTTTCATTATTACGATTTTAAAAGTAAAGGTCTATCATGAATTACAATCTAGTTTCGTACTGGCTGAAGGATATTATGAGAAAAAAGATTACGTGTTGTTTTGACTATTCTAAGCTGTTTCGGAATAGTTTTTACCTAGGACACGTCAATCTACGCCCGTATTCCAACGGTTAGAAACGGACTGTCACTTGCTGGAACAAAGTCCCGTATGCGACTTTCCCTGAAGAGTACAGTTTTAAAATCTTCAAATCGTGTGTCAACAAAATAGACATTACTTTAAAATCAATACCCGAAGATAGATAGATAGATAGATAGATAGATAGATAGATAGATAGATAGATAGATAGATAGATAGATAGATAGATAGATAGAAGGATAGATTCAATAAAGCTGATAGATAATGAAAAGACTGAAATAAATAGATTCCTAGCTGGCTAGATAATTATGAACGTACTGATATAGCTACCTAGCCAGCAAGATATATATATATATATATATATATATATATATATATATATATATATATAGAGAGAGAGAGAGAGAGAGAGAGGTAGAAATAAAGGCCAATGTTTCTTCTATATGTGTTATGAAACCTGCTGAAAAGAAGAATGAAAGAATTGGGCTTCAATAGAAAGTTTTTCTTGTTCTACTTCCTCCCCTAGCATTAATGTGGAAAGATATTGTATACAAATCAGCAGGGCTGCTCTCATTGTCCCCTTAAATAGTGGTACGCAAATCCAAAGCCAACGGACAGGAAATACAATAGATAGATAGATAGATAGATAGATAGATAGATAGATAGATACTATGTAAGAGAGATAGAAAGTTATATGAATAGAAAAAGAAAATTGAACGCGATACTAAATCTTAAACACAAATACATATGAATAGACTGGGTTAGATAGATCGATCTATCGATAGATAGATAATGAACAGTCTGAGTTAGCTAGCTAGCTAGCTAGCTAGCTAGCTAGATAGATAATGAAGAGTCTGAGATTGATAGATAGACAGATACATACTATGTAAGAGCGATATAAAGTTACATGTATTTAAAAAGAAAATTGAACGCGATTCTAAATCTCATACAGAAATACATATGGATATACTGGTTTCGATAGATCGATCGATAGATAGATAGACCAATAGATAGATAATGAACAGTCTGAGATAGATAGACAGATAAATACCATGTAAGAAAGAAAGGTATCTGAATTTAAAAAGAAAATTGAAAGCGATACTAAATCTCACATACAAATACATATGAATATACTGGATTAGATCGATCGATTGATAGATAGATAGATAGTGAACAGTCTGTGATAGATTAGATTAGATAGATAGATAGATAGATAGATAGATAGTGAACAGTCTGTGATAGATTAGATTAGATAGATAGATAGATAGATAGATAGATAGTGAACAGTCTGTGATAGATTAGATTAGATAGATAGATAGATAGATAGATAGATAGTGAACAGTCTGTGATAGATTAGATTAGATAGATAGATAGATAGATAGATAGATAGATAGATAGATAGATAGATAGATAGTGAACAGTCTGTGATAGATTAGATTAGATAGATAGATAGATAGTGAACAGTCTGTGATAGATTAGATTAGATAGATAGATAGATAGTGAACAGTCTGTGATAGATTAGATTAGATAGATAGATAGATAGTGAACAGTCGGTGATAGATTAGATTAGATAGATAGATAGATAGTGAACAGTCTGTGATAGATTAGATTAGATAGATAGATAGATAGATAGATAATGAATAGATTAGATTAGATAGATAGATAGATAGATAGATAGATAGATAATGAATAGATTAGATTAGATTAGATAGATAGATAGATAGATAGATAGATAGATAGATAGATAGTGAAAGTCTGTGATAGATTAGATTAGATAGATAGATAGATAGATAGATAGTGAACAGTCTGTGATAGATTAGATAGATAGATAGATAGATAGATAGATAGATAGATAGTGAACAGTCTGTGATAGATTAGATTAGATAGATAGATAGATAGTGAACAGTCTGTGATAGATTAGATTAGATAGATAGATAGATAGTGAACAGTCTGTGATAGATTAGATTAGATAGATAGCTAGATAGTGAACAGTCTGTGATAGATTAGATTAGATAGATAGATAGATAGTGAACAGTCTGTGATAGATTAGATTAGATAGATAGATAGATAGTGAACAGTCTGTGATAGATAGATTAGATAGATAGATAGATAGATAGATAGTGAACAGTCTGTGATAGATTAGATTAGATAGATAGATAGATAGTGAACAGTCTGTGATAGATTAGATTAGATAGATAGATAGATAGATAGATAGTGAACAGTCTGTGATAGATTAGATTAGATAGATAGATAGATAGTGAACAGTCTGTGATAGATTAGATTAGATAGATAGATAGATAGATAGATAGTGAACAGTCTGTGATAGATTAGATTAGATAGATAGATAGATAGTGAACAGTCTGTGATAGATTAGATTAGATAGATAGATAGATAGTGAACAGTCTGTGATAGATTAGATTAGATAGATAGATAGATAGTGAACAGTCTGTGATAGATTAGATTAGATAGATAGATAGATAGATAGATAGTGAACAGTCTGTGATAGATTAGATTAGATAGATAGATAGATAGATAGATAGTGAACAGTCTGTGATAGATTAGATTAGATAGATAGATAGATAGTGAACAGTCTGTGATAGATTAGATTAGATAGATAGATAGATAGTGAACAGTCTGTGATAGATTAGATAGATAGATAGATAGATAGATAGATAGATAGATAGTGAACAGTCTGTGATAGATTAGATTAGATAGATAGATAGATAGATAGATAGTGAACAGTCTGTGATAGATTAGATTAGATAGATAGATAGATAGATAGTGAACAGTCTGTGATAGATTAGATTAGATAGATAGATAGATAGATAGTGAAAAGAATGAGATAGAAAGAAAGAAAGAAAGAAAGAAAGAAAGAAAGAAAGATATAAGGGCCAATGTTTCTTCTATATATATTTCGAAAAATAACTCCTGAAAAGAGTGAAAGTATTAGTATTCGGGTTTGAATAAAAAAAAATCTTTCTTGCTCAACTTCAGAAATTCCTTCACGAGAGTCAATGTGGAAAGAAATTGTCTTTTACTGCTCTGAGTGTCCCCATAGATAGTGGCTCGCAAATTCAAAGCCAACAGACAGGAAACGCAAAGGATAAATAGAAAAGATAGAGTTAAGGAGAGGGGAGAGAGAAAGAAAAAGAAATAGATATATATAGCTTGGCTTTTTCTTTATTATATTGGCCATCTAGCTAAGCTTTTGGCTCACATGAGCCATCATCTGAGTGGTTATATGATTAATATAATTAATCAATTACTTCATTAATTAACATACGATTTAATATGCATTTCTTGTTATTTCCTTACGTTTTATTTCCTGTCGACCGTTTTTATCCCCGTGAACACAAGGCTAATTTATTCTGCTACGATGTGAGAAAATTACCCCCCACGCCAACAACATTTTCGTGACCGCCGAGGTGCATAAGAAAAACAGCTTATTCACTCACAAATTTGAAATTTGTGAGATATCATAAAATAGCTAAAGGGTTTATAACATTAAGCGTTTAATATTTCGCCAAAAAATGTAAGAAATTTCCAGAATATTTAACCCTCTATATCGGGCGCCTCTCGAGCCCTATAAAATGGTGAGTTTCAGGATTAGAAAATAGCGTATTTCATCTACTGATTGAAGTGAATTGCTAATTTTTCGCTAAAAATTAGAAATAATTTCAGTGCAAGTATGAAATGACATAATTTTAATATATTGTAAAACATGAAAAAAATCTATTTGATGTCAGGGAGCTAGGCGAACGTCATTCAGAGAAGAAAACACTTGTTTGTTTATCCGATTCCCACAAGTGCGATGGTCTGGATTTAGGTTGTTACCCAGGATTTAATTTCTTCGAGAATCTTGCTATGGCACTTTCAGAACGGTTCCATCTTTTAACGGTTCTCTGTAATGTTTATGTCCATCTTTCATGATTTTTTATAACCCTGGGACAATAGGTGGCAATTTTATACTTCTACCGTCACTTTTTAGATTCGTGATTTTCTAGAAAACTGTCATTCGTATCTTTGTTGGGAATAGATACTTGTAGTGCGTGATCGATATGTGTATTATTGATGTATGCTGATATAACTGGGAGGTTAATTTTAAGTATTGTTATTATTTCTTTCTTTACGTTTTCCACTGCTCTCTCTTCTCTTCTATAATTTTAGGGGTTCTACGTTGAAATTGGTTCTTTCAGTGCAAGGTTTCTGATCTCGGTGTAATGACATCTGGAGTAGGAATATTTCAGAGACCCCATATATTTCCTTTCATTCGTTGATATTTATGAAGAATAATATTCACGGCAAAAAAAAACCCTTTGTATTGGGAATATATGGGAGGTTGTATAGTAAAAAGGCTTCTCAAGCCCACTAAAAAATAAGAAATAAAACTAAATAAAAAATGAATTCTATTATTTTTTTTATTAGGTCACATTTTACGAAGTGGTGTAGCACTCTCGCGCAGGTGTTGTTTTTCTTCCGTTGATTAAATTAAGTATATTTTTTATTCATTTAAGCGTTTCATTGGTAATTCTTGTCTTACATTAGTTGGGGAAAATTAATTTGGAGAAACTGGGCAATTTCTTTCCTTTTTTCTTTTACACTAATTCACTCTTTCTTTTTAAAAAAAAAAATAAAAAAAAAAAAAAATCAACTCTTTTCATTTTTTTTTCTTTTCTCTTTTAATTTTAAGAAACTGCAAATTAATTTCTTTTTTCCTTCTTTTGTTACATTTTTCTTTTTCATTCATTCCTTGTTTTTCTTTCTAATTTTTTCTATTTATTTCTTTTTTCTTTCTGCTTATTACCTTTTTTATGTTTTTACTTTTTTCTTTCTTTCCTTTTTCTTCCATCCTTCTTTTATCATTCATATTTTTCGTTCTTGTTTCTTTCCTTCTTCAATTTCATCTAGATTAAAAGCAATGACACTTTGGAAGATCTATAATATATATTTCTTATTATAAAGTAATTGATTTAAAAAAATTTTTTTCGCGAAAAAACATATTTTAAATCAATTAATTTATAATATTAATGCTCTGTAAATTTACGTTGAGCACTAGTTTGTAAAAATAAAAAATATCTATAAGAACACCGGGTTATATATCTTACTGTTCTTTCTTTTTATTTATATATACATATATATATATATATTTCATTATCCTGCTACAAATCTTATATTTTTTTAATATCAATGACACTTCCAAAGAAACTGTATTGTCCTTTTTTTTAAATTTTTTGTATCGTTTCGACTTGTTTTACGCCAATGACACTTTGGGAAATATCTCAGTGTCTTCTATTTTAGTTCTGTGTCATTGCCTCATTGTAATTTAATTTTACACTAATGGAATTTTGGGCTTCTTTTCACCTACTATTTTTTCTTTGTTTTATCCTGCTTTCTTTTTTACGTCAATGAAACATTGGTAGGAAAATCACAAATTATTTTCATTTCCTCCAACGTTTTTACTTTATTTTCATTTATTCTAAAAGCAATAATATTTTGGTATAATTATTGAAATTATATTGCATTCTATTTCTTTCTTGTTAGGTCTTTTGTCAGCTGCTTTTTTTTTCGTCAAAGAAACTTTGGAAGAAACAAGAAGTTCTTGCAGATTTCTTAATTTTGTTCTATTTTGATTTGTATCTTTTCGCCATTGATTCTCTTTGTCATTTATTTTCGATGTCAGTGACACTTTTAAAGAAACATCACCTATCTTTTTATTTTCTTTCTGTCCATTTTGTTTCATTGGCATTTACTTTTTTTCACCTTCATTGACACATTCTAAAAAAAGCATCGTAATTGTTTCTTATTTTCATTTTTCCTCTACTGCTATTTTTTTGAGGCCAATGTCACATTTAGGTGGGGGCATCTCATTTTCTTTGTCATAGTCTTCTCGTTTGTTTTACGCTTCTGATCTCTTGAGATAAACCAACGGGATCTGTTTTGCTCTCTTCCTACTTTGCGTCACTGCTATTTTAAATCTATGACACTTTCGGGGAAACTTTGAAAATGTTTATATTTTTATTTACTCAATTTTGTGTTGCGTCAATAATATTTTAGAAGATATTTCCCAAAGTATTTTCTTTTTCTCAGATTTTTGATACGATGATATATGTTTTGTAGGAAGAATACATTTTTTCTCTTTTATTCCTCAAGTTTTCTTTTATTCCTAATTTTTTTCTTTTCTTTTATTCCTCAATTTTTCTTTTCTTTTATTCCTAATTTTTTTCTTTTCTTTTATTCCTCAATTTTTCTTCTCTATTTTATTTCTCAATTTTTCTTTTCTCATTTATTCCGCTTTGTACTTTGCTAGAGAGAAAACATTTTCTTAGCACCCATGATTCACAATGAATTTCTTAAAATCATTCAACATTCTTTCTTTTTGAGTCTTATATTTTCTCTTTCTCTTTCTTTTCAGTTTCTTTCTTTTCATTTCTTTTCTTTCTTATTAATTTCATTCTATACTTTTTTCTTTCTTTCTTTTATTTCAGTCTTTTCCTTTTATTTCTTTTTAATTATCTTTCTTTTTTTCCGTTTCCTTTTCTTTCTTTGTTTCTTTTTTATTCTCCCTCTCTTCTTTTCTTCCTTTCGTTTTTCATTTGTTTTTTTTATTTTTCTTTCCTATTTACTTGATTTCTCTATTGTTCGTTTTACCTTTTTGGCTTTCCAGTTCGTTTATTTATTTATTTATTTTATTTTTATTTTGTTATTTTCTCTCTTTCCTCAGTTGTTGCTTCATTCTTTCTTTCTTTCTGTCTTCTTTTATTTTCAGCCTTTCATGATTTATCGCTTTCCAGCTATCTTTCATCGTTTATTTCGTTCATTGTCTGTTCCTTTAATTTTCTTTTTCTTTTTCTTTTTTTTGTCCTTCCTTCCTTCCTTCCTTCCTTCCTTCCTTCCTTCCTTCCTTCCTTCCTTCCTTCCTTCCTTCCTGTTTTCTTTCTATCTTTTTCTTTCTCTTTAGTTTGCACTATGATTCTTCCTTTTCATTCTCCATTTTCAGTTCTTTTTTCTATGATCTTCCTGTTTCTTTCTTTCTCTTCCATTTACCGTCTGAGGCCTCCATCTATTTGTTTCGATTTTGTCTGCCTAACATCCTGTCATTTAACATATCCATGAATAATAACACAAATTATCTCTTTTGAAATTGATGAAAGCATAAGCGAATTCATTAATTACTCCAAAATAAACTTATGTAGATACGTGAGGCGACTTTTAAATGTAATTATTTGTAATTAGTTATCAAAAACGAGACAGTAAGCAAATAAACAAACTCATATATGTATAGATTTCCATATTATCTTATATTCATATTATGTTGCTTATATACAGATATATATGTTTATAAATATATATATATATATATATATATATATATATATATATATGATTTATATATATATATATATATATGTATATATATGTTTTATATATATATGTTTTATATATATATATATATATTATATATATATATATACATATATATATATAAAACATATATATATAACATAGAGAGAGAGAGAGAGAAAGTGTGAGAGAGGGGGAGAGAGAGAAAGAAAGAAATTTTCTATATCTATTACGGAAGGTTACTCAGTATTGGAAATCGTGTCTTTATATGTTTCTCTCTCTCTCTCTCTCTATCTATCTATCTATCTATCTATCTATCTATCTATATATATATATATATATACACACACGCATATATATGTGTGTGTGTGTGCGTGTATGTGTATGTATGCAAATGTGTGCGAGAGAGAGAATTACTTTCATATATATATATATACTAAAATATGTGAATGCTAAATTCTGTAACACACATATATATATACATAATAATATATATATATATATATATATATATATATATATATATATATATATATATATATATATATATATATATATATCTTCCTTTAGTAACTTTTTTTTTTTTTTTTTCTTTTCATATTTAATCTATTGAAAACATTCTGTCCAAAACAATCTCCTCTTTTGCAAACAGTTAATGAATTCGAAAAATACATTATTTCTTCCCAAGAAGATATCGTTGATAACACCGTTGGGCGTTATATTAAAAGTATTCAAAATTCTGAAATTATTTTTCATTTTTTTTTATTTTGTGTTTTAGCTACGATATTTTGATAGAAATTCCGTTTCGGCAGTCAATAAACATCTATTTACGATCTTCAATTTAAAAGCATTTACTTTCGAATGCACTAACTCTTGAGTCTACTATTGATACGTTATATAATTCTGAGAATCATATATATATATATATATATATATATATATATATATATATATATATATATATATTAGATTGTGCAGTATCTATTTTATATCAATAAGGGGTAATCATACAAAGAATTGATTGGCAATATTAATGTAATTAATGGCATAATATCTTCGCTAACAGACTTAATATCTTACTGACAATTAAACGACGCGTTCCTAATTTAAAAGAAAATAAATTCAGATAGATTTTTCGTTGCAGGGTGGGTAACTTCTAAAATTTCACATTTTCATCCTGAGGCCTTAATTTTGCAAATAATGTCTAAGACAACATACAACAACACATACAACACATTGCTAAATTCAAATATAAATTTGAATTCTAGCGTTGCGACATTGCAAGTTACAAAATTATATAACCGTTAATATACAATAAATTCTTAAAAATATATTTCGGTGCAATACGTTTATTTCTAAATGGAAAAAAAAAATGCGGCCTGGGGATGAAAATATAACATTTTGGAAAGTACTCTTTCTACAGCACCAGATCCATCTTAAAACAATTTTGTACATAAGGATCGCATTATTCAATGGATTTTTAGTAAGTTAATGCCTTATTAAGTCTGTTAGCAAAGTGATTTTGCCAAGAATTACATCAATATTGCTAATTCTTTGTATGATTACCTATTTATTATAGGTATATATATATATATATATATATATATATATATATATATATATATGTGTGTGTGTGTGTGTATATATATATATATATATATATATATATATATATATATATATATATATATATATATATATATATATATATAATATCATCATCTTGCGGACTCAGCCGAGATTGAACTCACCAATACTTTGATTGGTGTAGTTCATAATCTTGTCAAATAGGTGAATTCTTCGCTAGGGCTATCAAGGGTGTTTTTATCGTGACACCAACACTACATGGATTGCCAACCAAGGCTCACCCTCCTCTAAGAGCAGGTTTGAATTCAGAGTTTTCCTTCTCCTAGACCAGTTGCCATCCAAGGCTATAGAACCCAGTCTGTCCTGCTATTTACCCATAGCTGGAGGGAGATGAGAGAGGATTCACACCAAGGGTGTTAGCACGTAAGTGAATGTAATGGATTCGACTGGAATTCGAACTCGGCTCTCAGATTCCTCAATTCCTATATATATATATATATATATATATATATATATATATATATATATATAACGTATTTTTTCATTTTATTTTTTCATTATTTTGATTTAAAAATGCCAGAGTTATTTACGTTGAAAGTACATTGAAAGCTTACTAATAACAACATTAGCAACTATAAACACACGTTAAAAACTTTATATTACGTCACAGCTTTATTGAGTCCATTCGTAAAGAATCCAAAGTAAGTTTATCATAACAAACGTTATGCAGGTAAAAATATTCTCAAATCAACATGCGATAAATCCGTATAATCACTACTAGACATTTATATTGCACACACTTACGAATATACATTTCAATCTGAATCCAAAATACATAAAGTAGAATTATTATATACTTATATACTTACATATGAAGAAAATATCTGGAAAAACAAAACAAAAATCCTTAAAATGCGATTATGTTGTTTTAATATGAATTAAAACAACATAATAGCATTTTAAGGATTTTTGTTTTGTTTTTCCAGATATTTTCTTCATTCTGTCGGATTTATATCCATTTTATTTGCTTATCATACTTACATATATAAAGCTATATTTAAAGTATTTAAGATAGGATTGGAATCCTTAAATTTATTGAAACTTCGATTGTATGCATCGTTTATGCTTGAATTTTGAACGCCAAAAATTAGACTAACGTTTGTTTAACAAGTCGAATGCACGTAAAACATGATTAATCAATGAAAATAATATCTACAACAGAACAGTAAAAAAAAAAAACCATAATTTCTTCTTTTTATTCGTGTCTCATTTTTTGATGACGTTTTAATAAAAGTGAAATATGTTAGATTGCTAAACGTAACCTATTTGTACTTTATCTTATCCTCCTACAGTATTATATATTATTAAGGGTGAGGGGCTTGGAAAATTTGATACGCACAGGATAGGTGGAAGGTAATAGAGAAACATGGCAAGCTTGAGTGAATTGATGGAGGAGCATATTTTAGGAGACATAGCAAAAAAATACATTTATAAAGGACAGGAGATTGTGGAGAGCCATGATCACCTGCATTCTGAAAGGACAGAGTACTTAGAAGTAGTAGATGTGGGTTAACGGTACTTGGCTTTGGAAATAGGATTTGGTTAATTGGTTGGATCATTTTGTTTAGCGGCATATCAACAGCTGTATGGGTTATTCAATTTCCGGCTTTCAACTACAAATGTTTTGTACATAATTTCATACATTCAGGGTAAGGGCAAGTTTATTATTATCCTTAAGGACACATAACACAGTGGATAAAGGCGTTGGTTAGATTCAGTGACAGGACCCTATGGGTTGTGAGTTCAATACCTGGTTAAGGCAGTGGAAAACTTGAAGAGGTGAATTAACAGGAGATAACTGACATCTATTAGACATGGCACGTGAAACTAGAAAAGTCTACCCCAGCAAGCGAAATAAAAAGTTCAATTCGACATTCCAAACACGTGAAGAAGGCAGGAACGTTGTGATAAATATAGCAACAAAGATAAGAACAATAGTCCGAATAATGTAAATAGTTTACATAATACTTCATCTCAGTAATATAGACAGATATCATATATATATATATATATATATATATATATATATATATATATATATATATGCTGCGTTGATTGGGATTTTGCTATATTTGTATTGTTGGTCATTTTATTATGAAAATGTACTGTTGATTTTTCTTTCAGGATTCACTATTTTCCCAGAGTTGGGACACAAACAGGTGCTACTACCCGGAGTTAGGGCGGATCTTGGAACAACAGCTGTTAAGACATTGGTTCCGCGTCCCTCAAAACCTATAATCACCCGATCAGTGACCTAGCTGCTGATGTAGTTTATCGTCATATGGAAATTGGTTTGGTAAGCCGAATTCAAATTCCAGCTTCTTATTTTCACTTTTGTATTATTGCCGTGGTATTAATGAGCTAAATAGCAATGCAAACTGGGCTTTTTTGGTTAGTTAGAAAGAAAAGGATTTATAATGAAATCGGCGGAAAACAATGATACCCGATTGATTTAAATTAGATTGGATTCAAGGATGGAAGACAAAGAATATTTTTAAATCCTTAAGGACTATGTATCTGAACAAAAAAAAGAGACTATTTGCCTCTTGCTTTTTAGATGGAATACGTTGCGCTGTAGAACAGTATAACCTGATACTATATAAAAACACAGCGAGCAACTGTCATTACTAAATGACACACTGCGACTAGTAACAACTTTTACTTGTTACGAAATTGTTCGCATCTCTGCAAATATCTGCTCTCCTCTCTTAAAGAAGATATAGCGATCCGTCGTTTTGTCAAAAAAAAAAAAACAGAATTAAATCATTTCGAGAAATTATTGCAGCCGCACAAGTGAATTACACGCACACACACACACACACACACACTCTTACATATATATATATATATGGTTGAATTGATGTATGTTTGTGACCCTGCGTTTCACGTATATACCTGTGGTGGGGACGATCATAATTTTACACAATCCCCACCACACGTATATACGTGCATGCGAGGAAATATTATTCAGCGAAAAAAAATAGAAAAATGCTGATTGCTGGCATGTATACATTCACGAGTAATTTTCGCTACACTTCCGATCTTTGAATTTCGACGTACAAATGCGTATGTATATAGACAACAGCACACATATACATACATATGTCAAATCGCATACTGTCCACATATGTTTATGTCTGCATGACCCCCAGCGGGCGAGCGAGAGTGTATGTGTGTCTGCGTACTTCAACGGGTGTACGGACATGTATCTATTATTGTGTTAGCATGAGTGACGTCACGACGACGATCCCCCCCACTTCCATAATAACACCAATACACGCAATCTACATGAACCCAAAATTTTAAAAAATTAATCAGTTTGTCTGACGATCGCAAAAGCGTGAAACCCAGGGTCACAAACTCACATCAATCCAAACAAATATGTTAGCTCTATCGCTGATATTGAGCGCTTTCCAATAAGTACCGCGCATATAATATATAAATAATATATATATATATATATATATATATATATATAAGCTATATTTAGGTAGCAAGTATCTATCTAAGCAAGTTAGATTAAATAGAACCGATAAGATCTAGCTGTTTAATTTTTTATCATATTTTCCAAATTTACGGTTAAGGTGAGGTGTTGGGTATTGTGCCCGACGTTGAGGATAAATGGTTCAAAGTTCATATATTGTTATTTTAGTTCTAGTACTTACGAATATCGCAGCCATTATCAAGAAACAGTGTTGTGTCTGTGTGGTACTTAGAATTGTCTGCATCGTGGTATTTCTTTGGGAAGCCGGGCGTTTGAAATGGTCTAGTGTGACGTCATCTTTATGGCTACTGTGAACGAGACTATACAAAAGCATTGCGATTTAGTTATTTATTTTATTCTACTTCATTTATAGTCATTCATATTGATATTCATATTGTAAATACACAATGGGGATTTTTTTTGAATTGTTGTTTTTATTCCCCGCCCCTACAGACAGAGATGTACATATGGGGACTAGTTAGGATTTCATAGAGACATGGAGGTATTATGGTGATTGAAGTAAGAAAGGTAGGAGAGAATGTGTTGTTTTGGTGTTAGTGCTATTATTGGTATGTTTGGGTCAGTGTTTGTGGCTAGCTAAATTTAGATAAGATAGAAGACCGTCCTTTCCCCAGCCCTCTTTTCGGCCTTTTGCCACATATCGTATATAGTGCAATTAAATATTTATTCTATTTCATTCACTAATTTATTTTATTCTTAATACTAATACAAGATATGTGCACATTAATTATATCATATGTACTTCAAGATAACCTCTTATGTGGTGAATGATATTTATTATGGGCTGTTTATTTTGTATAATAATAGCTTCTGTTGTTTTGCGACATTATTTATGTTGGGTATTGTAGAGTATTTTTGTGTTATATACTAACATAAAACAGCCGGCTCGGTTCGATACTTGGTTGTACCCACGCTGGCCAGTACTGGCGCCCGTCAAATGTTGACCGCTTAATTCTTTCATCTGTTCTGTACACGTTGGGTTCTTTGACCACAGTGGACCGAAGATAGAATTTTCGTCCGCACTTTAAACGCTGAATCGATTTGGCGGAACTTTACTATCAGAAAGGACAAGAATGCTTCTATCAGTAAAAGTATAAATATCACATCAAATAACTAAGAAGGCCACTGAGTCAATTTTCTTTGATTTATATAATCGTTAAAACACTAAAATTAACACTTCCCGTTTCATCGTGACACTGTAACTCTTGCTTTAAAAAACTTGGAGCAGGTTAAACATTCACACGAAATGATAGGTCGGGTACCCTCGCCAGCAGGTCACTTGGAGTTCAACAGATCCCTGGTTCGCAGTTGATTCATCTCAGACTTCTCCGTCAGCAACTCCTTGCTTCAACACAGCGTTCAGCTTATATGCATCTCACCGAACTTTCACTGCCCCTCAAACCTCATTATGTATTCATCAATTAATTATTTTCTTCTATCCTGGAGACATGACATCGAACCTAAAGAAAGCAATTATTGTTTCCCTTAATAAATTTTTCTGTTGAAAAATTTATTTTAAATCGGTAATTTCTTTTCGTTTTCCAAAATGACGGATTCGACATCGCATTGTTTACATTATCGGCTTTACCAAAATTCGCTCCCTGGCAGACAATGACCTGCAAATACCACACAGTCTAATTTAAAAAAAAAATGATTTATTTCAAATCGGCAATCTATTTGTTTGGCGATTTACATTCCGGCCTTTTTGGGAATCATCACAATTCTTGTTTGCTTTTCTGTTTATCAGAAAGGAAAAGTAAATCACTTTTTCCTTCACTTCATATTTCAACTTCCGTATTTCCTCTTGACGTGTTTTTTTTATTTTTATTTAATGTTTTCAGCCTTTCCTATGCTTCAATTCTATACAGGGTTTTCACATGAACCCTATTAATCGTATTTCCATACAGCCAGTGTCACGACAGTGTCACATTGCTTTTTAATACTTCCAGTCACCCTTCATAATGTCATACTAATATTTGTCTTATGCTGATTTTTTAGAACACTTAAATTTATATTTTTTATGCATATTTTTGATGTTAACATAAATGTTTTTTCTGTATAAAATGAATCGTGAGAAACCGTTACTATTAAAAAATACTGGGAGCAAATGGCACGTTCGAACTGAAAACAAATGATACCCAAAAAGAAAGCCGACTAGTAAATGAAAGGAATTATGTCCTTAATGCATATATCATGATAATTATATACGTTGTTTATCCTCCAGAGCTGGTGACTATTCTTTTCACTTCATACATTAAATCAAGTCTAAAGAATATTGACACCCATTTCCATACATCGTAAATATTCTCGAAGTTTTTATGATGAAATTGAATTGAATTAATCGATTGTACGTCGTATCCTTTTTATAGGCTTCTCGGTTTCTTCTTTAAAATAGACAACGTCACCGCCTTCATGGCATCACTGTAAGGTATTCAATATGCCTATCACAATGAGTAATGGTTTTCAAGTATTATTTATTCATTTTTGCCTAACCATTGCCTTGTTTGAGAATGTAAAAAAATTCTCACATTTATTTTTATTATTTTCCACACCTTACACGGATCGGTGAACTGATATTTTGAATCTTTTTACAGTGGGGTACACCGTGTACAAGGCCTGGGAGCCACACGTTAAAGAATTAAACAGCAAGTAGATCAGTTTTTAAGATAACGGTTAACTGCAGAGTTTAACAGGTTAATATTGTACATATCGGGAAAACATCCTCTTGGGAGTCAGTACCACAGAGAAATGGTTCCCGGGATGAATCTGTTCAAGTGGATCATACTTCTCACCAATAGAATACGGTGGAAATGAGGATCGTTCGCTACAATGCGCGTAACATGGTGGGTCCTAAGGAGTGTAGTCCGTGTGAGCACTTTCCATGAAAGTAGAAATACAGCATCGAGATTCTTGCGAAGTTTCGTCTCTGAGAGACGGGTTGGAGCCTAAAAATTTTTTTTACACCAACTTGGGCGCTTACGGATACTATCCAGACTGGAAAATGAGGACTCGGCAGATCATGTCCAAATATGACTGTAGTACTTTATTTTCGACCTGATCTCGCTCTTTTAAAGTACGAGATGTTAGCTACTTACTCGAGCGGTACAGGGAACGGACTATGTTTTTCTGACATCTTTAGCTATGTATCATATATACAAGGGCTACTTGAGGTCTGGTTTGAGTCGCTTAAGGCACGTGTATAATGGTACAATACCCTCCTTAGCCGTCCAAGACTTCCAACAGCGCAGTTGGTCGCTGAAGTAACCGCTTCAATCCAGAGGTAACCTTACCCCATGTTGTGATTTTTAGATCATAAGGCAGGCAAGAATAAATCGTCGCAGGTATCTTTGAGTTGGGCTGGTACAAGCAGGGTAAAGATGTACAGAAAAAAATAACTAATTGAACAAAAGTAAATACTCTTTTTATATCAGTCCTTCATACAATAATTGGCTATATCCGAGTTTGCATACAATGAATTATCGGCTGCATCAGTCATCATTGCCCTCTGAGTCTGCGTCATTTTTCATTGTTCAAAACCTCGGAGCACAATTTCTGGTTTCGTCTATATGTGAATTAAATTGTCAATCCTTCCCACGGATTTTATGTATTAGCACTTTTTGTTCCAAAGTCTTTCAGTATATCGCTCCTTCTATACATCAGAAAAAATTCCTATGTTTTACCGCTGTAACAACAAATAGTATCACACGAGGACTTCCTTAGAGAAAATCTATTTATCGTGATTGGTGTTAGTTTTGGGTCCGATCGGAGATGATGGAATCTAACTAGTTTGTTTTTCGAGTCATTGAATGCAACCAGGCATTTTTTTTACTGAAGAAAATGCAGCTTGTTTGCATCTGAAACTAAGCTATAGCAGCTGTTCTGTTATGATTGCACTGAATCGAAATCTTCTTGCTGTTTGCGTTACGGATAACAATGCCATAATCGAGTACTTGTTATATAAGCGTAGTGTAAAACGTTTTTACCTATTTGGGATGAAAAATTCGTAACGTTTGATAAGCCTTCTATTATAATTACAGGAATATGTGTTCTTGGAGATAAATGAGGTGGAACTAGAATATCCAAGTCTCTCTTATTTTCTTGATTATGCAAAACTGCATCTCGTAAAGTTTATTTCAAATTGTCCCCCATTATTGTCACAACACATTTTCCCGCATGGCATTTTAGATGGCTTAATCAACTCCAAGCGGAAGGTGAATTTAAATCATCTTGAAGTATAATGTTTAGAAGCAAACGGTAACTTGGAAATAAACTGCGTTTTTTTTTCGAAGTTCTGGTGAGTCCAACGCTTCTCAAAAAACGAAATAAATTTGCTTGAAAATTAAGTAAAATAAATAAAATTTATAATCGGATGAATGTCACTGATTCTTTACATACTTGATGCATAAAAGATCGGCTTTTACATTAAGTGAAATATTTATTCTTATTTTTTTTAATTTTTTATAAGCCGAGTTCGAATTCCAGTCAAATGCATTACATTCACTTACGTGCTAATAACTTTGGGAAAGGTATTATTCCTGTTCTTCTCCCTGCAGCTATGGGTAAAATAACAGGACAGACTGGATGACAACTGGTCTAACGCAGAAAGAAATGGCAACCTACTGCGGGAAAAAATCTGCCTCGTCAGTCATGTATCAAACGATACATGATCGCCTAAGCGTGTATCACGCATGGCACATAACTGACTGACAGAACCTACAGCCAGGATAATTATTTTAATAAATAGACATATTAAAGTTTTATCACACACACACACACACACACGCACACACATATCTATATCTATCTATCTATCTATCTGTATGTATGGAGTATTTTTTTATTTTCTATTTCTTCGGTGTATCAGGTGACAGAATAAAGAAAATATTTGAGAAAATGAAATATTAATCATCAGAGAGAAAGAAATCGTCGAAGAAAGTAGGAATTGCTGGAATATTGCCAATGATACGGAAAATAAAAGCATAATTAAAGTATCAGCGGTGCTTTAATTATTATTCACCAGTCCAGATCAGAAGCTAACATCTAATATCCACCATATCACATACACTGAGTCGACCCAGGCTCATTCCCTTCCTATTCCATTTGTAAAGAAGAAGTTCCATTTAGCTTCTTTGCCGGAATTAGTGCATTGGCGAACGGCTTCTGGCCGTATACTTCCCCGAACGCTATAGTCTACATTTTGAAATTTAGGGTCAACGAGTATTTATCCTGTATATCCTAATGATATGCAAACCAGCTTCCTACCTGTACATCTTCAGATTTGGATAAAAAAATTTGTTTACTTTTTCTCAACTTTTGTACTACTTGTAGTAATGGATATTTTAGTGTAGCAGTTTCCGGGGAAAACTCATTAATTTGGAAATTCTTGCAAAAAATCAAATAAATGTCTGATATTAATGCAACATACAGGACTTATTCAAAAATGAATTAATTTAATTTTGAAGTTTTTATTTTTACAAAATCTTACAGTATTCTTTGCATTTTTCTTTTAGTTTTACAAGTTTTCATTTTTCATAAATTTAGAAAATGTTTTAAAATTCTTCCAAAACGAATACTAAGTAGGTTATTAATTTTTTAAGTGAAGACTATATTTACTAAGCAAAACATGCTACGAACACATTTTACCATAATTAAAGATAATTTTTGTGCGTGAAAATTTTATATTTTTTTTTAGTATGGTGTTTCGTAAGTGATATTATGGTTAAAATGCCGCGGGTTTCAAGATTTGTCCGCCCCTTAGGGAAAGCCACTTGACATATAAAGGTCTTCGGCTTATATCACTCTCAGTTATTAAATTAAAAACTAAATTGAAATAATTTTATTTTCTCATTTAATAACTGAGTGAGGTAATTTAATTATTAATATAATAATATTTTATTAATTATTATCTCAGTTATTAAATTAAAAAGGTAATAACTCAATGCAACATTAATAATTATTAAAATTATTTATCATTATATTAGCTATTCAATAATGAAATACTCTTATAGAGGTAACTCACTAATGTAAGACATTTTTACAGTAGCTTAAATTATTATAAGAAACAAAAAAATATCTTACTTAGAATTCATACAATTATGTCAATTCTGGTGCACCATACTAAAACTGTCAACACATCAAGCCATCAAATTATCGATGCAGACGTGAAAATAACAAGACATCAAGGTCAATAAATGTTTGTCTAGAAAATTTTATGCTATAAGTAAGTGACAATTGTTTCAGAACAGATTAATTTAACTTTAAATTTTCTAATTTTACGAAAGTAATGTTTCAGAAATGTATATTTTATTTTAGCAGGATTTTCAAAAACGAAAATATAAGTTTAGTTTACATTTTCTCTAAAAAAGTTAAAAATGTCTGTTTCGAATGGTTTTTAGTCGGTTCATCCGAAAAACCATTCGAAACAGCCATTTTTTTAATTGAAATACTCCACACTATTATTTTCTGGAATTAGAAAATTTACTCCTTCAGCTTTCAATTGAAGGTGAGGGAAAGCTTCAAAAAGGATTTCTCCTTTATGAAAAAATATATTTAAACCTTAGGTATACCGAATTTTTGGAGATCGCTAATTTAATAGCTATTTAGCTTTGCGACTTGTAATGAGGAAACAATAGTAAATACGTACCTTTATGGCATTCTGAATGGCAGAGCAAGATGGTGCTCGGATTGTTCGCTGACACAGCGTCCATTTTACGTTGTAATAACTGTCGAAATATACTCAGAGATTTGAATCCAGTCAAATTGGCATCCGGTGTTTATATTTTGAGTTATATGCGTATGGCGTTTGTAGGAATTCTTCTCCATTTTTCGTTGCATGTCAAAATTCGGAGGGTCAGTGTTCGATACAATAACAAAATATTGTTGTGGGACTGCTCGTAATTCGACCGTTTAGAATAACACCACAATTTTCATTGAAAGAATAAAATCCAGTAGAAAAAGACAACATAGTTTCAAAAAATAAACATTAATTTAATATAACGAATATTATACAAGCAGTTGATTAATGATTAGAAAGTATTCCCTTCCCAGCAACAAATAAAGCTGTCATCAATGACTCATGGGGCCTCGGCCTTTCCTTAAAAAAACGACTTCAAAAATATCATTGAGCAATTCCAAAATTGACACAAAATTAACAACTAAAAAATTCAGGCCAAGTTCAACTTCCACAGAGACAGTCATTCTACGTTGTAGTTCACTGCTACTAGCAAGCATGATTTTTTTTTCTCCTGATGATGGGACGAATCTAGTCGAGGAACCTAATTTAAACAATAAAACAGTGGGTCTGAAATTTTAATTTTGAACAATTTTATTCATCAAGACGCACACAAACAACAACACACACACACACACACACATATATATATATATATATATATATATATATATATATATATATATATATACACGAATGTCTGCATATATATATATATATATATATATATATATATATATATATGCACACACGGGTGTGAGTACATATGTATATGAGTGTGTGTGCGTGCGACTTGAACAATAAAAATGTTAAAAATTAAAATTTCAGACAGTATTTTATTGTTTAAACTATATTCCTCGACTATATATATATATGTATATATGTGTGTGTGTGTGTGTGTGTGTGTGTGTGTGTGTGCTGAAAAGTTCCAGGCACAATCAACTTTTAAAAATCTGAATAAACCATCCGATCCTACATTAGATGTTTTACTTTAGAATGTCCTTTTTGCTTAGAGGGGAAGAGCCATAATCGTCTACGTCCTACGTGGGGGAGAATTAACAAAAGTAAAAAAAAAAACAAAACTGCTCAGTGCCAAAAAGTGTAGGAAGTTTTGAAGAGCCATGTCTTGAATGGACGCGCCAAAATGACATAGACGATCCTTTCTTATACATACATACATACATACATACACACACACACACACACACACACACACACACACACACACATATATATATATATATATATATATATATATATATATATATATATATATATATATAAAAAAAAAAAACAGACCACTTTAAAAATTTACCATTACAATAATTTATATCATTAAAATCCTTTTGAAGGACTCCGGATCATCAGGTAACACTTCCAACAACGAAATGAAAGGCTTTCATTTCGTTGGTGGAAGTGTTACCTGATGATCCGGAGTCTTTCAAAAGGATTTTCGTGAAATAAAATTATTGTAATGGTTCTTAAAGTGGTCTGGGTTTTTTTTTCATTAAATATTAGCTCTGGATTCACATTGAGCTCTCAGGATTTCATCCTCCTTGAATTACCCATTCGGTTTACCAAGTTCTTCGTAACTTAAATATATATATATATATATATATATATATATATATATATATATATATATATATATATGTGTGTGTGTGTGTGTGTGTGTGTGTGTGTAGACTATTACTGATTAATATGACCTGATGCTACTTCTATCTATCTAGAGTTTCTTGACAACATCCAAAGAAGAATCAGCAATATTATTTTCCCAGATATGGCATTTCGGCTTCAGTCACTTTCCCACCGGTGTAAAGTTGCATCTCTTTGCCCTTTCAATAAATACTTTCGGATGAGTTCTTGGATATGACGCTTAAACCCCAACTGATGGTTGAGCTGGCTCGATGTAAACGTAAATTTTATGCTAACAGTTTTCTTTTCTTTCATTTCTTGTTTGTGGAACTCCCTTCCGGCTCCATGCCTTACGGTCAGTTTAAATCTACAAATAAATTAAATAAATATCAGTCGCAATCAGCTGATTATATGTACCCTTTTCTAACACTTCGACACCCAGTAAGCCCTTGCATCTCACTTATTAGAATAGTAACTGCATTTCACACACGCACACATACGCGCATATACGCGCATACGCACACACATACAGACATGCACACATACATACCCTCACACGCACGCACAAACACACACACACACATATTGGATGAAAAAATATTATTGACATTTGTTTTAGTATAAGCAAAAATAATTTCTATGAAAAACAGATTAAAAATATAAATAGATCCAAATATTTTCAATGATTCTTGCAACAACAAATAAAGACGAATTTTGCAGGTGTCTTCGAGAATGTTAATTTAAAAAAAATTCCTACATCTAAAGTAAATACTTTTTTCATCAATCAATTTATATTCATGTATCTATCCATATATCTACATAACTACTCACAAACACACACACACACTCACACATACACACATATATATAATGTATATATGTGTATATGTCTCTGTGTGTGTCTGTGTGCGCGCGCGCACGTGATTCTGTGTGGTTGTACGTGTTAGTATATATATATATATATATATATATATATATATATATATATATATATTATCTAGATGACAAACTAAAAAAATATACTAAAAACAACCAAAATAATTAAAAGCAAACGCCAATCTAAAATCCTAAAACACATACTAACCTCATCTAAATTTAACCAACACACAATACAGGTGGTCGCAAACTGCAACAAATAAAGATGTGGGTTTGTGACATCATGATAGAAGGAAACTCCTACACTTTTGAAAACCCCAAAACGACATTCATACTAAATAAAAACTTAAACTGCAACTCCAAAAATGTGATTTATACACTCAAATGCACAGAGTGCAAGAAATTATATATAGGTATCAGCCAAACACTAAAAAAAAACGGTCTCCCTACACAAAAGCAACATAAAAGTACCAGACAACAGAAAACTCTTTGTATTACAACACGTCTATAAATGTAACCAGGATGAATTTAAAATTATGCCAATATATCAAGCAGACAATTATTGTTAGTTCCAAATACAAGAAAAAAAAAACAAAACTTCATAAACGAATTTAAACCAGCACTAAATACATCATAACCCCACACAGAAAAACACGCAACATGCACACATAATAGCCAAATACAGTAGTCAAACCATTCGCATCCATGCGCATACACTCACACGCTGGTATATGTGGAGCACGAATATGTATATATATATATTGGCAAAAACAATAGACTACTGATAGGCACGCGCGAATACCCTACACAATATCAACATAGGATGTGTGTGTGTGTGTGTATATATATATGGATGTGTATGTGTGTGTATGTATGTGTATACTAATTCCATATAATAAGATAGTATGTGTGTATAGAGAGGGTGTGAGCATGTACATGCGCGTACTGGTATATATATATATATATATATATATATATATATATATATATATATATATATATATATTGACAAAACAAAACTGCTCACGGGTACATACGCGAACCTTACACAACATAGGAAGTGTGGGTATATGTGTTTTTATGTATGTATGTATGTATGTATGTATGTATGTATGTATGTGTGTGTGTATACATATCCATATACTAATTCCTTATAATAAGACAGTATATGTATATGGAGAGGGAATATACGTATATATACACGTGCTGACAAAAACACAAAAAAATTTGAAATAGATCAAAAGAACACACAGGGGTCATTAAATGATAAGAATAAAGATATCTTTCTCATCCTTTCTCGGTCCAGTCTTTATTACCTTTCACGTAGAACCTTTCACTGCCAGTTCAAGAAAGACATTTGGGTCACTAACACACAGAAAACAGAATGTCTAATATCGAGAATATTTAACATCGAAAAACATAAGACGAATTAATTTCTTTTAATAACATGTGGAAATATCCACTCTTTGCCTGATGAAGGTCGCACGACCGGAAAGCTGTGTAGCAAAATTATGGAAAATAAATCATAATATATTTTGTAAAAAATATATCCACATTACAACCAAAAAATTTTTGCGATTTCTCACTTTTTTTATAATATATATATATATATATATATATATATATATATATATATATATATATATATATATATATTGTCATCCACAGACAGACTGTTTCGCTGTATCACAGCTCTTCAGTGTGGCTAGACGTCCGGTTGCTTCTAGCTAGGGTCGAAACCCAGCTGAATTGGCGTCAGTCGGAGATTCTACCATTAAGCCGTCGGCGCACGGTAGGGATGTATTTTAGCGTATTTATTTTTAGATAAACACACAGTAACTGAGAGGACTCGATTTACCGATATATATATATTTTGTGTGTGATAAATATAGATTTTTAAGATATATATATTTGTGTGTGTGATAAATATAGATTTAAGGTATGCTATCTTTATCGGTTAAAGTGGCCAATACCAGGGATAGATTGTATGTAAACATAAAAATCACGTTGAGTCAACACCCATCGGCGACAGTCTATTTCATGTTTGAAAGCAATCGTTAGGTCATTTTTATATATATATATATATATATATATATATATATATATATATATATACATTAGATAACATTAGAAAGATTTTAGAGTCCCATGAAAATAAGTGGATAGAACGTCTAAAACACAATACCCAGCCGGGCTAAATCATAAATTTAACAATATATAATAGTAACAATCAACAAATCAAAACCTACCCACATTTCTCACCCACACAAGACAGACATGCTTACGGAGGAATGGAGGCCTCACACTTATACACTCACCCACACGATTATACACACGTACACACACCATACTCACTCACTCCCTAAGGAGCCAAATGATAATACACACCTACAGCAATACACACGCTTACACATATCATACTCACTCACTCCCTAGGAACCAAATAACACACACACAAACACTAAACAGAGACACATCCCTTCACCAGGTCCAATAAAACTGTCAAACTGACCAGAGAATTCAGGATAAAATGTATCTATCCAGTTCTTATCTCAAATAACAACTTAAAAGAGACTGTTTGACCAACACAAGGAATGTTAAAAGATTCATGTGAAAAAGATAAAATAAAAAAAAAACAAATGAAAACTACAGACAAAAAAGTTCATTTTCTCCAACAAAAGACATTCGTTTCTGTAGTTCACTGCCAACAGCAAGCAGAAATATTTCTCCTCCCGATGATGGCCATTTCGGTCGAAACTAGTCGAGGAATCTAAATGGAATAATAATAATAAAAAAACGAAAGAATATTAATCTACAACCCAGTGTGTCTAATGATTTTAATTTTTAATTTTTATTTTCTTATTGTTCAATATATATATATATATATATATATATATATATATATATATACTTGTGTGTGGATTAAAGTAACTAAATAAATAATAGCAATAAATAAATATTACTCAGTAACAATTAGACACAATACAATTTCATTAGAAACAAAGGAAAGAGCACGGAAGTGTTATTTAATATCCGTCTCTTATATGGCATATAATGCTGGACAATCCCTTTACAAACGAAGAAGACATTTTAGGCTATGTCAATATGTTTTGTTTTATACAGAAGGCTGCTGAGAATACCATAGAATTAACATGGGCGAAGGTTTAGAGAAAAAGGAAAAAAAAACACACTTATCCTTAATATAAGAAAGAACTATTGAACTTTCTAGGACATATAAGGTGGAAAGAGGGCTTAGAAAATTTGACGCTCACAGGATACATTGAAGACAAGTAGATCAGATGAAAACAGCGCATGATCTGACAAAATTGATATGCACATATTTGGAAAAACAGTCTTTAGGCGTGATAGCAAAAAAGGCCAATGTTACTAAGATCTACAACTGCGAGGAAATTGTGGAGATCCATGATCGCCAGTACCCTGAAGGCACATGGAGCAGAAATGAAGAAGAAGAAAAAGAAATAATTATAATGAAGAAGAAGAAGAAGAAGAAGAAGAAAATCTCTAAAATGTGTCACATGAGAAGATCAACAATCCCCGTTGTTACTGGATTCATTGGAATGGTCGGAAAATTCCGATAGATTCATTGAAGGGATTCCTGGTAGCCCATGTCTTAAAGAAATACAAAAAAATAAGTTCTCACGAATAGTTTTGTCTATGAAAAATATGTTATTTTTTCTATTTTAATTGATCAGTGGAAAATATAATGATGTCATTTTTGACCTTAGGTTTCTTGTAAAAGAAATGTGTACACAACAGAAATCAAATTGAATAAAATAATAATAATATGAAGAAGAAGAACATTAAAACAATTTCGCAAGTTTCTTTTAGCCATAACAGAAACGATAACAGTGATGATTTTACCTTTTCTTAATTTCATCGCTGTTGATTCACTGCAGTCAATCCAGACAGAACATTTTTTTCCTTCGCTGTTGATGCAAAATTAAAGGTAAACAAATCCTATGCTTTTATTAGAAATGTCTACTTTTTTCACTGACTGTTTTGCTTAATTAATCCCGATTTCTTCTTGTAGACAATTCAGAAAAAAAAAAATCTTTAGGTATGTTTTCAAAAATCATGTGAAGGGAAGTTCTGATAGCCTGCTGAGAGAAAATATATAGACGAAGGTGAATTAGTAAGCCCATGGCCTAAAAAATTCAATACAACGTTTGCTATTTTTGAGTTTAGCGCAAAATGACTTACATCGAGTTGCAGATCCTGTATGCATCACTTCATTGCACAGATTATGATCGTGCATTTAGCAGGACGCAACTATTACATTCAGTATAACGATATAGAAGAACATGATGCCTAAATGTGAACAATATTTTATACATGTACCTCTAACATTATATACATATATGTGTATGTGTGTGCAAAATGTGTATGTATGCATGTATATATAAATATATATATATATATATATATATATATATATATATATATATATATATATATATATATATAATTATATATATATATATATACACACAATTATATATATATATATAAATAACACAATATATATATATATATATATATATATATATATATATATAACAGCTATGGGTAAAATAGCAGGACGGACTGGGTTCTATAGCCTTGGATGGCAACTAGTCTAGGAGAAGGACAACTCTGAATTCAAAACCTGCGGAGGGTTGTTTGGGGCACCAGGTCTCTGTATTCGGCTCTTCAAAGAGTGTGGATGGTCCTGCACGAAACCTTCACCACTATAATCGAATCTCATGTGCCGGTATCGGGCTGTTTGTTTCCGGGAAACTGATCTGCTTGACCTCATACATCGAACCTGACGGGGAGAATCGATATATATATATATATATATATATATATATATATATATATATATATATATAAAAGGAACATTGATGTCAATACTTAGAGGTGACAGTTTGTTTCATGCTGGACGCAATAGTCAGGCCTGATGATTGCGTCTAGCATGAAACAGATTGTCGCCTCTAAGTATTGACATCAATGTTCACTTTTATATTTACACCTGCTCTATCTCTGATATTTAGCACTTTCTCACATAAATATAGCACACCTTGAGACTATATATATATATATATATATATATATATATATATGTATATGTATATATATATATATATATATATATATATATATATATATATATATATATATATATATATATATATATATATATATATATATATATATATATATATATATATATATATATATATATATATATATATATATATATATATATATATATATATATATATATATATATATATATATATATATATATATATATATATATATATATATATATATATATATATATATATAACTGAGATTGTCTGACGATCGCATATAGGGGATATGTTTTTTAACGTTATTTCCAACTTTTTTTACTTTGTTTTTGTCTTTTAATATTGGGATAAAAATTGATATCTAAAAAGTTAAGTAATCTTTTTCATATATCTTTAACGCTCTGTTTTTTAATATTATTTTAATATTAAACACTCTATATAAAATGTCTACTCTTTCAGAATTCCTAAATCGAATATATATATATATATATATATATATATATATATATATATATATATATATATATATATATATTGGGCTGGTGCATAATTATCAGGAGTTTTTAAACAATATTTATTATGAAAAAAGAAACGTGAAAATTCAACAATAACTTTATTTAAATGAGTATGATTATCGACACGCATTTTTATACGCTGAAAATAAAATATTTTTATTAAAAAAGTAAACAAAGCAGCAACTTTTATTAAAAATTCATGGTAGATAGCAGCTGCTGCATTGCGAACAATGTGAGTAAAATGTGCTGGAGTCCCATCATGCATGAACCACATCCGTCTTCACATTAACAAGGCTGCATCCTCTAGCAGGGCTGCAAGTTTGTTCGAAATAAATCCATGTAAACAGCTTCTATAATACGTGCTGAGGGTACATATGGACCTACCAGACAGTCACCTACACATTAATCGTAAACTAATGCTGATGTCTAGCCTGTATAGTACCATATAGGTATTCAGATCGCCCACAAATGTTGGTTGTGTAAATATGATATTCCATCTCTCCCAAATGACTGAAGAGACAAACGGATCGGCGATTTGTGCAATTAACTACCGGCAAAAATTCTCCTGTGGTGAGGCATCAGATGGTGAATAACCGTGCACACGTTGCAAATGATACGGATACGTTAGCTGCTCTTTAGCCTCCATGTCATATTATGATATGATCGACATGCTAAGGCGATTTGACCCGTGTTGAAACCTGGATCGTTTCTGTCAGCCTACAGAAAGTTTCCTTCTTCAATAGGCGTACGACTGGATCTCGGTCTTCCTCGCGCCATAATTTGAAGTGGCACGGGTTCTATCTCAGCGACACGGCGAAAATCAGCAGCAAAGTTTGCATGACTCGACTGCCTTAGTTCTGGAACGCAATCTGATTCAGCCGTGCAACCTGGCGTCCATTACTTTTCGCACGGCCGCATCTCAAGATCTTTTCTGGCTGTTCACGATATGAATATCCTGCTGGTGTTAAGCGCGATCTATCGTAAACTTTCTTTAAACTTAATAACTTAAAAAAAAAGGATTTTATTTTATTTTCCAGCGAGGTATTAGTTATTCGCAAATAAGTCCAACTCATTTATTCCAGTTAATTTGAGGAATCATTTCCTGTTCGTTATTTTGAGTTGGGATCCTGAAAGAAGCATTGTTGAGGGTAATGACATTCATATCCTATCAGAAAAAAATAGATTTACATCTAAACTAATATTTGCAGAAATAACACACACACATACACACACACAGACACACACAGACAGAGGGTGCGATGGGAAAATCGTCGCCATTTTATATCTTTAATTTCGCGCATGCGCGTTGTTTGTTTTTGATGTTGTCGACTGCATTGTATAGTAGTATCAGTTGGGTACCGACTGTGAGAAAAAAGTTCACCATGACGCAATTCACTCGGCCAGAAATTTGAAACGGTTCGATGTTCTCCTTGGCATTCCCATCGGAAGCTCTAATATGAACATTTCAGAGTGTTTGGATGTCAATCTGACGAGAGTAGATTGGGAAATAGTTGGATGAGTCTAATGGTGATTACAAAGGTACGGCAGCTCGGAAAACTCACTCTGATCTCCCTAATTTCTTGGCGAAAACCTCAAACTCAATACAGAGGCCTACATCACGTGCCTTGAGGCTGTAGTGCTGCCCTGAATCAAGAGGGTAGCTACTCGAAGAATCTGTGTCTAGCAACAGGACTCTGCACCATGCCACACAGGCAAGCGAGACCACTCATGGTTGTCAGACAATTTCTGCGACAACATTATCCCTTATATGATCAAACGCCGAACCTTATTCGCCTCAATTCGAACTGCTAGAAACGTGACATAATCTATTTAATATGATGAAAATATAACTTGAGTTAATCTGGGTACAGCAGCTAGTTCCTTGTCTGGTTTAAGATGAATATTGTTACAGTTTATCCAATCCATTTTACTTTGATTATCGATAGGTTGCGTGTTGGGGAATATACTTGTTTTTTTACTCCCACGTAGATCAAAATGCCAAAGGAAGTGTCATGTCAGACGATCTCTACGTGATTTTGTTGAAGTCAGCGATGCAAGTCGATTGATCGCTTCTCGTCTGGCAGTGACAATTTCCGATTTGCTTCGGTTTATTCGTCTAACGAACTGCACGAATGTCGTGCCTTTTATATGCATTCAAATTTTCTTTGTCGTCACCAGTGACAAGTGCTAACAGTCTGTTTGAATATCATTCTTAATTCCCAGTTAGACAGGCGACGGTGAGCTACACGGAACGTATGTTTCTAAAGCGATTTTATGGATCTAATCAGTGATTTATTATTCATACGTAACTATCAACCATTATAAGCTGGACGTAGGGACAAGAGCAAGTATTTGAACTTTTCCTTCAGATAACGTCACTCTTTAACGTCTTGGGAGCAGAATCAGATTCGTTAGCAAGAGCAATGTTCGACAGGTTAGTCTATTTGGAAGCAAAAACGATGGCCGTACGACTGGGACTGGAAAGCAACGTGTTTGGTTGCTGCAAGATAAATGCGTACTTTCTGAACAAGAGCGACTTCCGCGAACAGCTAATTAAACTTATTCAGAAGGAAATAGTTTTGGGCAGGCGAGGGAAATAAATGATGGCTTGCCCTGAAGATTAAGTCGGTTTCCAACAATTATGCGAAGTGACTCTAGATCGGCTACTGGCAGAAGCAATACTAGAAGACGATTTTGCGGCGGTGGAAACGGGGGACCCTAAATAGAGACGTACGTAGGAAGGACTTGGAGTCATTTTCTACCTCACAGTAATTATTTTTTCATAGCCAATTTCGAATTTCCCCAAGTTTCAGTACGAATATATATATATATATATATATATATATATATATATATATATATATATATATATATATATATAGTGCGATTGATAACTTATCGTCTAAGTTACGCAAAACTGAAAATAAAACTAACATCGCATTTTAACGGTTATATTTTCCCAAAATAACACAAGAATATTTTGAAATACGAAACAGCAAATTTATTCAATAAAATCACGATCGACTTCAACCACGACCTCCAGACAACTTCGGAATATCCAGCAAACTTTCTGGACAGTCTCCTTTGTTTATTTGGGGAATACTCCCAAAAACCTTGCCTTGATTTTGTTGGTCCGTTGCTCAACCTCCCCCCACACATAATAATCAAGGGTTTTGCAGTCTGGTGAGTAAAGATGGCCAGATGTAAGGGTTGATGTCGTCGCAGAAATTGTCTGAAACCATGACTGGTTCACGTGCTTGTGTGTCATGCTTCAGAGTTTTGTTCTCATTGAGTCAGAGTAGCAAGTACCTCATCAAGGTACTTGATGTAGGCCTCTGTGTTGAGTTTGACGCCATCTGGGAAGATGGATTCAGGCATTAGGTCGCCATCACCAGTGAGCACTCCAAACAACTTCATAATCACCATTAGACTAATCCAACTCATTCCCATTCGTCTGCACAGTTCTCCGATTGACACCAAAATGTTCTTATTGGAGATTTCAGCGCGAATGCCAGTCAGTACAGAATGAGGTATTCATATTTCTTGCTCAGTGAATTTTTTTAATGGTGGTAACCAACTGACACTACCATACTGCGCAGTCGGAAAAAACCAAAAACAATCAGCGAGCATGCGCGAATTTAAAAATGGCGACAATTTACATCGCAATATAATATATATATATATATATATATATATATATATATATATATATATATATATATAGAGAGAGAGAGAGAGATAGATAGATAGATAGATAGAGATAAGAGAATAAAACGGCACAACTCTGATCGACGATAGTCTGTTAGATATTAAATTGACTATATATATATATATATATATATATATAAAAGTATATATATATATATATATATATATATATATATATATATATATATATATATATATTTTTATATATATATATATATATATATATATATATATATATATATATATATGTATATATATATTTTATATATATATATATATATATATATATATATATAGTAGTCTTAGGATCCCTGGTAATTTTTAATATGACCCAAAAAATAGTTGTTATGAAATTTATTATACATGGTTAAAAATGCGAAATATGATTTTTTTTTTATAAATTTTATTATGACGAAAAATAAAGCATTTTTCGATGATTAAATTTTCCTTCTTTACACTTGATTAATATAGCACATTTTTGAATTCGTTGCACAAGTGTTTTAAATTAGAAGTCTGATAATTTATTCCATTCTTTTGGGAGCGTATTAATCCACTCGCCACGATCAAGGCTATAATGCCATGAACACGCAAGTGGCAAGCAGTAGTGAATGAGAATGAAAAATGGAAGCAGAACCCAAGTGATAAACATCTACTCTTGTTCAAAAGACCAGAGGTAAATATCTAACCAGACTATAGGCGATTTATCTACTCCTACTGAGTGTAATGATAAAAACATAATTAGTAAACAATAACCTCAGTGTTCATGGGGAGACGTTAGAAGGATTGAATTGGAGTATATATATATATATATATATATATATATATATATATATATATATATGTGTATGTGTGTGTGTGTGTGTGTATGTATGTATGTATGTAAAATAAAGCCTAATATCTATTGAAATATATATATATATATATATATGCAAAATAAATAAATATATATATATATATATATATATATATATATATATATATATATGTGTGTGTGTGTGTGTGTGTGTGTGTGTGTGTGTGTGTGTGTGTGTGTGTGTATAAATAAAAGAAAGAACAGTAAGATATATAATCCGGTGTTCTTATAGATGTCTTTATTTGTACAAAATAGTGCTCAATGTAAATTTACAGAGCATTAATATTATAAATTAATTGATTTAAAATATGTTTTTTTTTCTTTATTTTTTAATCATATTTCAAAAAATGAAGCTAAAAGACCTGAGTTTAATTTTGTAATTAAATTAAAGACATTAGTTCGATTTCATCCTCAAGCGAATTAATTACAAAATTAAATTCGGGGCTTTTAGCTTCCATTTTTGAAACATGGTTAGAACTGTGTAGCAAAAAACATATTTTAAATCAATTAATTTATAATATATATATATATATATATATATATATATATATATATTCCTCAGTGATTATCTAAAGCTTCCTCTTGGACTTGGTGAAAAAGAAGTTTTTTGTCAGACTCGCTACATGGCATGAGTGCTTCAGAGCAACATGCTTTCTTACCTAAGATGACTTGGAAAATATAACACTCACTGGACATCTTTCAGGCAAAAACGGCAAGATCAAACACAGAATAACTTACCTTATACCAATAACGAAGATGTGGAAACAGAAGCAGTTGTAGGAGAGATCGTAAAAAGAAAAAAAGAATCTGCTAAGAGATGCAAATGATAGTAAGTTGGGGTGAACCATAGATTAACTTGTGCCTGAAAGGGCTTTGCACAGAGAGGACTGAGAGTAATGTTTGATAAGAAAGTTTATTTTTTTTTTTTTTTTTTTTTTAGATGTAAAAAATTGTTTACTCATATACAGACCCCATGAAACTGACGGGCTCCGAATCCAGGAAATGTACATTCGAGACATTTTTCGACAGTTCGATTTTTTACATGCGAGAAGGTCTGGAATTTTCATCCTTCTCAACTGGCGTTTATTTAAATTAATATTCTCCTCTTTGTTTTTGTGCATATAATAATTTCAAATGGTTAACTTATTTACGTTGTGCCAATCATCCAACTCATTTCAAGTCCGATGCAGATCCTGCTGATTTTAATTGCGTGTTTGATTTCTCTGAATTAGTACCTTTTGCATGTTATTTAAAGCTAGAAAATAATTTTAGATGTTAAAACATTTTGGGAGATACTAATTGTTTACTGTTACAAGTTCTGATAATATAACTATAGTTAGGGCGAGAACCAGTGTATTCATACCTTTCCCAAAGGTATTTGCGTATAAGTGACTCTAAACAATCGAACTGGAACTCAACTGCCAATTCCGATTCATTAACCATTACATCCTACGTATATCCAAGCTTACAGCACCCGTTCTTAACCGCTGTTTCAAAATGATAAGGCCCTAATCTTCTGTCTTTGAGGATACCTTGTATGCCAATGCTCGTCGGTACTAGATCTTTTGCCTTTCTTAGACCAGGATTTATGATGGATAATAAATTCAGTTTAACCATTCTACAAATAAAATGTAGGGAATTTGATGTCCAGAATCACACAGAGCAATTCGTGTATGAGGTCGGAATATCTGACCCAGAAATGCTTCTGAATGTATGTTGTTTCCAGTATTAAGGTAGGCGGTAATCCAAAAAAATACTTCCACTTTTGTACACTAGTGCAGCCGCTTCCTTAACATAACGACTAAAATGACCTTGGCTGAGAAAAGCGAAAAATAGTGAACGAACTTACATTATTTTATTAATAAAAGGACTAGTTTTGACACATGGTTGCCAATCGACAGTGATAAACATGGGTATTCTTATTATGTTATACAGGTTTATACAAATAAACTAAGAAATAATACAGTTTACTATTCTCTGTATATCAGGTCGTGACAATCAAACACTAATTTTTTTCTTAAACATCACCGATGTGTTAAACTCATCAAAATAAAAATAATGTGTCGCTTAGAATCTTGCATATATCTAACTTTCGTAATTTTTAAAAGATCATTAATGTCCACCTAAGATTTTCATGGTCATTATATACATACATGCATATACATACATACGTACATATATATATATATATATATATATATATATATATATAAAATTATTTAAAAAAAAATATGATTCCTTCGCTACATAAGAGTTCTCATGTTTCAAAAACGAGAGCCGAAACCCTCAATATAATTTTTAAAACTAAATTAAGTGTTGCGGCTCTGGTTTTTGAAACATGTTAACACTTATGTAGCGAAGGAATCATATTTTTTAAAAATATAATTATAATTTAAGCTCTACTTCAGTATGGAATACTGTTTTTTAAAAATAAACAAAATACTAAAGAACTCTGGATTATTTACCTAACGTATTATTTCCTACATAGCTGCACACACACACACACACACACGCGCGCGCGCGTACACACACATACACACACACACACACACACATATATATATATATATATATAGCGTATTGGATCATTATTTAAACATATATTGTTAAATATAACAGACAATGAATGGCTATTAAAGCAAGCATACGGACTTTAGAACTGCTCATAATCAGACGCTCATCATTTCTTATATTTAACAATATATGTTTAAACGCACACACACACATATACAAATGTATATATTTTAAGACATTTTTATGTTATACATTCTTTTTATAGATACAAATATTTAAGTAAACGCTCTGTTTATAATAAATAGTATTAAACAACATTTACTGGTAAATTAAAACAATTGTCTTAAAATAATTGTTTGATTTTTCCATTTTTATATATATATATATATATATATATATATATATATATATATATATATATATATATATATGTGTGTGTGTGTGTGTGTAAAGTGTATATAAATATAAATAAATATAAGTATGTATAATTATTTATATATTATATATGGTACTTATTAGAAAGCGCTCAATATCAGAGATAGAGCTAAAACATCTATCAAATATATATATATATATATATATATATATATATATATATATATATATATATATATATATATATATATATATATATATAGTCCCATCAAAAGTATTGGAACGGCAAGTATAATTCCTTTGGGTTTAAAGACCAATAGATGAATATTAAGCAAGAGTTCGGAATTCCAACTTTTATTTCCTGGTATTTAACTTAAGATATGTTAAATAACTTAGGACATTCCACCTTCTATTTGAACCCATACATTTTTCTTGTGAGCAAAAATATTAGAACACTTCAATGACAGCTGTTTTTTGTAGGTGATACATCCAAAATCCCGACGTTCTTCCATGCTCGGACACATCCCTCCCATACATAACATATTAGGCTATATTATGAAAATTAGCGTATGTTAAATTATGTATGCATGTATTGCGGGGACATTGTCTGTTAATGTGTACATGTTTGCGAACATATTGATGTATGCACGTTTATGCATTTACACACGTCTTTCAGCCTTTCCTGTTTTTCCAACGTCTTCCGGGAGCTACTATTGTAAAATCTAAATAAATATGTGTAAAAATTCTATTCAGATTTCTATTTCAGAGATTAAAATCTACGCCAGATTTTAATAGCACAAATAATTAATCCTCTCATAAAATTGAATCGAATTTCTTTATTTTCAATATTTAAAAAATAAAAATAAAAATCTCTACCGACTGTATCAAATTAGATCTCAATTAAAGTCCTGTATTGGAAATCGTAGGTTCTTTCTTTTATTTTTGATTTATTCATTTTAGCCTATTCATTTGTCGATAAGGATGCGTGCTGCCAAACTTTGACTATTTAAAGAACTCTGCAGGCGGGCAATTTCTTTTTCCTGCAACGCTCAAATTAATGATTATTAGAGCAAAAATCTCTTTTAAGAATTCCCAATACATTATCAGATGCGCGTTCCACTTTCATCTGACCGCTGCGTAGGCTGGCTTTAAAACTCCTTTCAATATAATTCATTAGATTTTGTCAGATGAGTAAAATGGAATATCATTCTCCGCTCTTGTGTTTAATTAACAGAAGAATGAAGAGCTATCATTGTTTACACTATTTATACTCGGACTATCGTCCTCATGTTTGTTGCTGTTATCACAACGTTTCGGCTGTTTTACCTCCCGGCTTTGCTCAGGTGCCTGGCTAACCACCAGATGATGGAGATTAACGTTGCATTTAAATTCGAGAAGAACGTAAGTGACAGGGAAGTCTGGAACCGGAAGATATTTCTACAAGCAGGAAGTGCGGGAGAAGAACCTATTCGAAAAGAGCTTACGGTTATATCTACGTGTTTTAAATTCATGCAGTTAAGTTTATGAAGGAGGAGTTATCATTAAAACGATTGCAATGAAACTATTTAAAGTAAAGTCACAGAGAAGTCACGTCATGGCGTGTGGGGTGTAATAACGTGATGCCTGATCTGTGACCGATAACCGTTCCTTGGACTTTGATTTAAATCTTGAAACCTATAAGAGGGACACCAGAAATATTCAATGCACTCGCTATTAGCAGATTTATAAACGTAAAGATTGCATGGGACAAGGTAATAAGAAAGTAAAAAAAAACTATTCCGCAGTCAAAAGTGTGAGAAATCTTTTATAATATGACTTACTATATAGCTGGCCACTCGTATTCGAGGATACCCGTCTACTAGGGAGGCTAGACAATCCCTATTGCAGACGCTTGCCCAGGCGCATTTGTGTTTATTCAACATCCACAGAGCCCACTTGTGGTTTATATTGTAACTATGTTGAGCAGATCTTTGTTACAGTTTCTGGAAACGAACATGTTATCTAGCGTGATCAACAATTTGAAAAAGGCTTGCACGCTCAAGCCCTCGGCCACGATGGCTTGTAACTTTATGCTAGCACAGCTATCGACGGCACCCAAGATTCACTCACAAGGCTTGGGTCAACCCGGCACTTTCCAAAGGTGCCGTACGGTAGGATCGTCCCCGTCCAGTCCGATAACATCGGGTAGCCCCTTCCTGAGAAATCGACCATGATGAGAACATTCTAACCACTCGGCCATTCTTCAGACTTACTATTATATTTAAGGAATTCCCAAGTAAAACAATGAAACCCAGTAGCCTATCTAGTAGGACGGTAGAGGTACGGACAAGAAGAGTTGGTTAGAACAAAGGCCATGAAAATATTTATAGAACAATTTGATAGAAAACAAAGAGGGGAAACAAAAGGGGTGGGAAAAAAGACTGTGAGTCGAGATGCCAGGTCAGGACCAGAAACAATACAAACCCTTCTTAGGATTTCGACGTGAACCTAGAGACCTATAGCAGGGGCACGTTATTACTTATATCCAAACGTTGCGGCCGTTATGCTCCTCGGCCTTCTTCCCGTGTGTATCGATCTGGGAATTTTGCAGTGCATCTTTTATTAAATCAACGGAGTTAGATTTTTCTCGTCCATCGGTTATCCCTACTTGTTCTCTTAAGTACTGCACGGTTATAGCTCGCTCTGTTGCCATTGAATTTAAATCTTTATTAATTAGCCCAGACACTGAACGAACAATTACTATGCCAAGGAAATCTTAAACAAATTATTTAATATACGAAGCTATCGTCCCCTTAGCAAATCCGAAACCCAGAACATTGATCACCATATCAGATATGGCGGCAATATTTAATGCACTAATGAATGGTAGATTTATAAATTTACAAGATGGATTCTGTTGAGAAAAATTGTCTTGCCCGACACAGTGGAACAATTTTCCTGGCAGCAGTACCGGCAATTAATTCAATATAATCAATGCCCATTATGCCAGTGGAAATCATAAACCAATAAGGTCCCAATGATTTGCTCTCCTTAAGATCGGCTAAGTTAATATAATTCAAAAAGGTTTGTTTCCAAGAAAACTTTCATTTGCCTGGCCAACTCTCTGGCAGAGAAGACTTCATTTAGCATACATAAGAGATGTTTTCCTGTGTCCACGTAGTTTATACCTAAACAGCATCTCTGCTGTATTTGTTATAGTAATAATCAATATGTTTTAAGGGTTTGTTTGATATCTTTGCTAAATTATCTGTAAACAGCGGAAGCGTATTTTTGAAACATTTTACACACGTACTATCTTTCAACATTTGTATATATATATATATATATATATATATATATATATATATATATATATATATATATGTGTAAAAGTGTATATAAATATAAATAAATATATATATGTATAATTATTTATATATTATATGCGCGGTACTTATTAGAAAGCGCTCAATATCAGAGATAGAGCTAACATATTTGGTTGGATAGATGTGAGTTTCAATGATAGTTTTTCAAATATCGGACATTGCCAATATATATATATATATATATATTGGCAATGTCCTGATGTTTGAAAAACTATCATTGACTGACGGCGAAGATTTATCGATGCATAAAATCAACGGGTTCTCGCCTATCCTTTACAAATCTGGAATCTAGTCTGCAGTCGCTCTCTTAGAGACGTGCCGTCGCCTCCCTCTGTCTTTTTTTTTTAATAAATACTTTCATGGTAACTGCTCCGATGAGCTGCTTTCGCTGGTTCCCAGACTTCATATTTTAAGCGTTCTACTAGGCTGGCATCTCGCTCTCAACCTTTCACTGTCAAAACTATTAAATGTAGTCGTCTCTTCTACTCCAATAGCTTCATGTCTCGCACTTCTCACCTGTGGAACTCTCTCCCTTTTTCCTGTTTCCCTGATAGCTATAATCTCCAACTATTCAAATGTAATGTCAATCGACGTCTCCAGATGCCCTCATTTATCCCCTAACCTTCTCTTCATCCTTTCCTCTATCACCCCAATTTGCTCTCGCTCCAACTCTCTCTGTAACCCGTTACATGCTAGTGGCTTCCCGCCTTGCTTGGGGTGAAACGCTTCAAAAGAAAATAATATGGACAAGTTTTGTCTATCAGTTGTTTTAGGAAATATTTCAAATTTGTGTTATTCTGTTGGCAAATATGTCGAAGTTCAGATTAATTTTTATTTTATATCATTTTCCTTCCCTAGCAGATTCGAATGACACGCCATCATTTTTCAAGAAAGAAATGAAAAACTCGTTGGCGTAACTACACACATAACAAAACTGGAAAACGAATGGAGTATCATTGAAAAGTAATCGAGAAGGAGCAATATGATTTAAAAGTTAATATAAATTTTGGCAAATTTAACGATAAAACCGGACAAATTATTCTGAAATATTAATGATTTAATAACAAAACAGATAGAACTTGTCCGTATTACTTAACAAAGCACGCACACACATACACACACACACATATATATATATATATATATATATATATATATATATATATATATATATATATATATATATATATATATATATATATATATATATATATATATATATATATGAAAGGAGAAGCTCAATAAAGTGTTAGGTAATAATTTATTTCAGACGGATAACTGCCTCGCCAGACCAGATTTATAAAATGGTTTAAATCATGCAGACATTTTATTAAAAATTACAAGAGACAATGATTACAAGATTTGGCCGAGAAAAATCCTTCAAGAGATAAGAAGGGGGAAAGAAAAAAAAAGTGTTAACTCAACGAGTAACAGCCAGAGAAATACCTTGAGAATAAATCCAATTCATATTGTCATCATCTAAGCTAGAAAATTATCATATATATATATTTCACGACGCTTAACTCTACATTTGAATGATAATTCTAACATAGTTAGGCATTTAAAAAAAACATGCCTGACCACATATACAATTCCGGAATATCCTTGTTGAAAACACAACTATACTTAAACATAAAAACAATAAACAAAAACTAAAAAATCATGAAGCTATATACAAAAAAAAAAACAAAGAAAAAGACAGTTGAAACCTTACCTGAACAAAATACACAATAAAAACGCCATAAATATACTTCAATGCCTATAATTGATATCAGAAGCCATGGGGAATAAAGCATAATATTTTTTTTAAAGAAAATCCACATTACAACCAAAAACGTTGGCGGTTTCTCTCTTTTTAATATACACACTTTTCTCTCGTCGGAACTACTATAACCTCTTCCTTTTATATAGATATATATATATATATATATATATATATTTATATTTATACACGTTTCATTAAATAATATAGACAAGTGTTGTCTATTTATTTTATGTAAAATTTTTTCGTATCTTCTGATAAGTTTGATAACATTATCATTAAACGAAGAAAGAAATTCACAATATTTATCCATTATTTTTAATATAATCTAAGCTTTCGGCTTACTTAAGCCATTATCAAAGATATAAATCACAAACATATTAAACAATATACGGACACGACAGTTATGATAGTCTGTCATTGTTTACATAGTTAATCATTAAGCAACGATAAACACGCGCATATAAGACGCTAGAAGCGAAAATCGCACCGCATCTCATGACGTCACACATGACTACACGAGAGTGAATTGTAGAATGAAATAAGGAAAGCCGTTGGTATAAACCAATGGCTTCTGTTACCAATTATAGACATTTAAGAATATTTGTAGACATGCCATAATTGATTTTGTTTAGGTTCGGTTTTAAGTGTTTGATGTATAATGCTTCAAGTATTTTTAGTTTTTGTCTATTGTTTTCATGTCGAAGTATAGTTGTGTTTTCGACAAGTATTTTACGGAATTGTGTGTGCGGGCAGGCATGTTGTTTTTCTAGCGTCTTATATGCGCGTGTTTATCGTTGCTTAGTGATCCACTATGTAAACAATGACAGACTATCATCACTGTCGTGTCCGTATATTGTTTAATATGTTTGTGATTTATATCTTTGATAATGGCTTAAGTAAGCCGAAAGCTTAGATTATATTAAAAATAATGGATAAATATTGTGAATTTTCTTCGTTTAATGATAATGTTATCAAACTTATCAGAAGATACGAAAAATTTTACATAAAATAGACAACACTTGTCTATATTATTTAATGAAACGTGTATAAATGAAAATATGCTGTTTAAATACACACAATATATATATATATATATATATATATATATATATATATATATATATATATATATATATATATATATATATATATATATATATGTTTAACCTGGCATATTCTGCCAACCTTGAATCTGACCCCAATCAACATAGTTCCATGCGCCTAAATTTTCTAGGGCTTTTGAATGGGCTATGGAACACCGGAATCAGATCAGTGGGAGCGAAGGAGTTCCTTGAACACGCACACATACACACACGCACAAACACACACACCCTACTTTATATATCAGATAGAACAATCTACTAACTCTAGACAGCATACTACTACCCAAGGAGATTTTTCGCGCTTGCTTGGACTTTTTCACCTATGTGTTGTATTCTGTAACGAGAGCAATGGTGGTTTTTTCATTTATTCAGTTCTTTACTGACTTTTATTTTTTCAGGACAAAAATAATTCACTGGAAGAATGCTAAAAATAAAAGAATCAGTTCTTTGCTCAGAATGAAAAATATTTTGGGAAGAAGAAAAATATAAATATGTCTGAAAGATGCCAGAAGGGGGATGAACTTTCTTGTTGCATAGAGTTTATGTCAAAAATTAAAAAGCATTATTTAATCATTATTGTTAGAATTTTCTAGATGTATTTATGATTTAATATATATATATATATATATATATATATATATATATATATATATATATATATATATATATGTTGAGAAATGAACAAGGTCCGACAATTTATTTATTAAAGATTATCCTGTCAAAGAACGAATATTTTCTATGAAAATTTTTCGGACATTCAGGCCGGTAAATGTTATTTAATACTGTTTATCATAAACAGAGCATTTGCTTAAATACTTGTATCTATAAATAACAACGTTAAACATAAAAAAATGTCTTTAATAAATACATATATATATATAAAAGAGGAAGAAAGTACAATATACGTTGCACATGAACTGTCTTTTTAATCAACCAGTTATGTGCCGTGTGTGATTCACGCTAAGGTGATCTTTCGATACATGACTGACGAGGCAGATTTTTTCGCGCAGTCGGTTGCCATTTCTTTCTGAGGTAGACCAGTTACAATCGAAGTCTATAGAACGCCTTCTGTCCTGCTATTTACCCATAGCTGGTGGAGAAGAACTGAATTCATACCTTTCCCGAGTAATATCAAGTATATGAAGGCAATGGATTCGACACAGCGATTCCTCAAACCGAGCCGCTATCTATTACTCCACTGTGCCTTCATTTCTTTTTTAATATTTTATATTAAAAAGGCCTATTTGGATTAACCTTACCACGTAAGCATTTGATATTATCATATATATATATATATATATATATATATATATATATATATATATATATATAAAAAACATTTTTTATGTTTAAGATTCTTTTTATAGATACAAGTATTTAAGTAAATGCTCTGCTTATAATAAACAGTATTAAATAATATTCACCGGCCTGAATGTCCGAGAAATTTTCATAGAAAATATTCGTCCTTTGACAGGATTCGAACCTGCATCATATACGGAACCGTCATTTAGCTTGTAAATACGTGTATCTATAAAAAGAATGTTAAACATAAAAATGTCTTTAATAAATTAGCGGACTTTGTCCATTTCTTAATGTATGACGTCATTTGTTTACATCTGATACGCCATGAGCAGTTATGAATGTACGAGATTCATGGAAGATTGAAGTTTATAAGCAGTAAATTCGACCTTGCCAAACGAACGATCCTTTGTGGCCGAGTGGTTAGGCACATTAATGATTTTTAATTTTGACAAAACAACTATGCTACAAAAAAGTTCAGCTCCCTTCGTTGAACTTTCAGGCGTCTTTTTCTTCTCAAAATATTTTTTTTTAATTCTGAGCAAAGAACTGATTCTTTTATTTTTAACATTCATCCAGTAAATTATTTTTGTCCTGAAAAAAGTCTGTAAAGAACTGAATATATGCAAAAGCAAGCATTGCCCTACACGCGTCACATACGTAAAAAAAACTCCAAGCTCGCACGAAAAATCTCCTTGGGTAGTAGTAAACTGTTTAGATTTAGTAGAATCTTCTATCTTATATATAAAGTACAGTATGTATGTGTTTGTGAGTGTGTGCGTCCAAGAAACTCCTCTGATCCCACTGGTCCGATTTCAATACTTCGTATCTTATTCAAAAGCCGTAGAAAAGTTAGGCGCAGGAAACGATGTTCCTCTGAACTCAAATTCAGTGTTGTCAGATTCAGTGAGGCTAAAAATATATATTAATATATAATACTAGCCATTATGTTTGCTTTCGTGAAAACAATGTTTTTGTTTGAGTTTTACCAATTCGTAAAAAAAAAAAAGATAATTAAGACATGCATGTCTGTCAACCTTAAACAATAATCTTTGTCAATTTTATTTTTCAGTCTTTATGATGGTCGATACTTGATCTATCTCTTACTGTTACATCCCCGGGCAACGCCGGGCTCTACTGCTAGTTAACTATAAGAAGCCAATTAATGAATTAAATTTTCATTTATATTTTTTGTTCAAAGAATTTCAAGTAGTGAATATATCTTTGCGAAGCGATAGCGAGCGGGGGAAGCCTGCTAGTATTTAATAATAACCCGAAGATTTTGTCTCGTTCCGCCTTTCAACAAGGAAGAATACTCATTTAACTCAATCGAATGAAAATACAGAAAGCGATCATAATGCCAAATTTTCTAATATTAATGAGATTTAAACACTTAGGTCTGTTTGAAAGGGATGCGATTTGGGGTTTTCGTTTCAAATAATTAGGATGTAAAATTGATAAGGGCAAACTCGATTTTGGTCTTTCGAAAGTTTTGATGTTCATTTCAAATAATTGTGGCGTCTAAATTACTGAGAAGAGAATATTCGATCCTGGACCTTCAAGAGGCTTGATGTTTACTTGAAATAATTGTGGCTTCTAAAGTACGAATTAGAGTGAATTCTATCAGGGACTTTCAAGAAGCTTGGTGTTCATTTCAAATAATTGTGGTGTCTAAAGTACTGTGAAGAGAATATTCGATCTGGGATCTTCGAGAAGGTGTATCGCCATTAAAAATAATTGTGGCTTCTAAAGTCCCAATTAGAGCAAATTCGATCTGGGTGCTCCAAGCAGCTTGATGTTCATTTCAAATAATTGTGGAGTCTAAATTACTGATTAGAGTAAATTCGGTCTGACACCTTCGAGAGGTTTGATGGTCGTTTCATATAATT
>CAHIKZ030003164.1:3022500-3042500 GCA_903632075.3 Acanthosepion pharaonis
CTGGCATTCAGTTCCTTTCCACAAGCTGAAACGCTACGGTATCTCCTGACACGCTTTTGAGCTGATCCGGTCGTTCCTATCTAATTGAAATTTTCATTGAATAGTCACACGTCTATATCCTTACGTACTAACACGGATGTCCCACAGGGCTCCATCCTTGGACCTACGCTGATTTTAATCTTCATTAACGATCTTCCCGATGGCATCAGCTCTCAACTTGGCTTCTGCGCCGACGACACTCACATTTACACCTGCATCGATAGGAAGGTTGATCAGTCAGTCGAGGTTAAAATGGCAGCTGATATTCAAAACGACATCAAGACCGTCGTTAACTGCTGCAAAAGTTGTCTCGTTAATTGCAACGTCTCCAAAGGTAAATTTCTATCTATTAATTATCTGAGAGACCCCTCTCTGCCTTTTTATCAGTATGGCTGATGCTATCCCCCAAGAAAATGATTCATTGCACCTTCTCGTGCTAACGGTCTCGACTAACTTAAAGTGGAAAGACTACATCGACTCCAGCGCTATATCAGCTGCATAGAAACTCAGTTCACTGTGTCGGGCGTGACACTCTGTCTCTCCGGAAACCCCTGCAATTTTCCTGGAGATCCTTAAGAAGAATCAGCAATATTATTGGTCCTGATCTCCTGACTTGGCTTCAGTCACTTTCCCACCGTCGTTAGGTTGCCTGTCTGTGCTTATTTTTTTTTTTATAAATACGTTCATGCTTATTTTACGGATGAGCTCTTTGCTATGGTACCTAGATTTCATGAATTTCTAGAGTGGTGGCAAGATCTCATAAATTTAAAGTTGAGCTAGCTAGATGCAGCCTAATTTCTATGCTTACAGTTTCTTAACTCCTTCCCGATTGCTAAACACAACACTAAACTAAAAAAAAAACACAAATTAGTTAACTGAATTTTATTTTTGTAGTAATAAAACTCGTTTTTTGATATTAATTGTAATAATTGAAACCACTTGAAAATAGAAGAAGAAACATGTATTTTAGACTATATTTTCATAACTTAAACTAGAATGTAGCAGAGATCAATTTTAAATTGGAAAGATGTGATACGAATTTGAATAGACAATTATTGCTTTGATATATATATATATATATATATATATATATATATATATATATATATATATATATATATATATATATATATATATACACTTCAAATGTTTTAGGAGAACTCCAGAATTAACATAGGATGAAGTTGACAGAGAAGTGAAACATTTCCATCGCAAAAATGATGGAAACGTGCTCTTATATATTATATATTATATTTATACCTAGCCAGTGTTCCCTGACGATCAGCATAGATGAAACCTTGGTAGGTTTATCTGGCTTTTTAGGCCTAATTAGGTTTGCTTTACTTAGCGTATTGAGCCCTTTACGTAGTTATGTTACTTAATCGTATCGTTTTTTTTTCTTTGGACTCTGAATTTGTGTACTAGACGATTGTCTTCAGCTGACGTACATGTTCTCTGTTCTTTCTTCATTGTACCTTTTTTCGCCTTGGGTCTTGGTCTGTTTATTTACATAGCAAAGTGCCCAGGGTTTCGGGATTTATATATAACTTCTTATATTTATAAGATTAGTACTATTATATATATATATATATATATATATATATATATATATATATATATATACAATAAACGTGCAATCAATTTGCATAAATTCATGAATTATTCACACAAAAACAATGCAAAAGGTTAATGATTTAATTGGCGAGAAATCCATCATCTATTCCATACCTGAAGATGTCTGTAGGAACAGACGAAAGCTTGTAGTAAAAATAAGAACTAATACGGCAGAAATATATATATATATATATATTTGTGTGTGTGTGTCGTTCTTATTTTACTACTTCTCTATCTATCTATATATATATCTATCTGTTTTCATTATCTATCTATCTATCTATCTATCTATCTATCTATCTATCTATCTCACCCTGTTCACATATAATCCCATGTTCTGAAAAGATTCCATGTTCTGAAAATATAATTCATGTTCTGAAAAGGAACTGGCCTATCTCAGAATACATTTTCAAACATTTCTGATATTTAAGTACATTTTATCCAATTATGGAAGAGGGGTCATGATATCCAACTTACCGGAAAGAGTTCGAAAGTAATGTTTCTTATTTCAACCACGGTCAACTTTTTGGGAACATTTCCGAAATAGACGTACGACAAATCACAGGTATATTCTTCAAACTCGCATAGATATGCAAATGTGTTATTCTTCAAGTAAATGGACATAGCCATCGACCTCTTACGTCCTTTCATATTACAGCAGCTGCATATCAGTGATCGTCCCTTGGGCGTCTCTAAAGAAAAAATCGCTTTCAAAGATTCAATATTGAAATATAGTATAAAATGAACCTTTTATTTCGTGCATGGAGATATTTTGTCGGGCATCATGTCAGCCGAACATTTTAGGGTTTGAATATATTAATCTTTTACTGTAACGAAAGAATAGCACTTATTTGTAAGCGGATTCTTTACGTTCCAATAAAGGAGGAAGGGTTTGATTTTATTTCTCCCATGTTTTCCACATTAATCTTACGACGCTTTTCAAAAATATACTGAGAAAAGCTTTGTAGCTCACTGGGCAGATGTGTTGCCAAATTTTCCAGGTGATAAAATAATAATAAATCATCGAAAAACTATCCAAGAAAGCATTTCGTATTATCATAATTCTGTCAGGCTTATTCTGACTTCACTTTAACTGATTATTATTATTATTATTATTATTATTATTATTATTATTATTTCTTTTGATTTCTGATGTGCACTCATTTCTTTCCGTGTCCCGCCCAGGGACCTTAGGTTAGAAATGGCATCATGACATTTTCCACTTAAAAAAATATACATAGACAAAGCCCTTCGTAAAATGTGGGCTGTAGTCGTAAGAACATTCTTTTTATATTTCTTTAAGGCATGGACTTCCAGGGATCCCTTCAATTTGTCTTTTCCGACCAATCCGAGGGCTCCAACTACAACGGGGATTGTTGATGTTCCCATATGCCACATTTTTGAGATTATTATTATTATTATTATTATTATTATTACTAGCAGTAGAGCCCGGCGTTGCCCGGGGATGTAACAGTAAGAGATAGATCAAGTATCGGCCATCATAAAGACTGAAAAATAAAATTGACAAAGATTATTGTTTAAGGTTGACTGACACGCATGTCTTAATCATTTTTTTTTTTTTTTTTTTTACGAATTGGTCAAACCCAAATTCAAACAAAAACATTGTTTACAATCATTATGAGTCTATCGATTGGTCAATAGAATTTTATTATAAACAATTGTCTTGTAAATGGAATTTTTAAAGCATTCTGAATGTAAATAAAAAAAAAAGTTTGCAAGACAATAAGAAATACTACCTGCCGAAAAAAAGTGGATGTTTGTTTTATCGGCTGAAAATGTAAGAAATCCGATCCCATATATAAAGGAACACACACACACACACACACACACATAATAAACAACCTGGGTTTTAAACCTAAGTCACTCCACGGAATCGCAAAAACATAAAGCATAGTCTGATGAAAAAAGACGCCAAAGTTTATGAAAACAAAATTTTATCGTCAAAATGTTTATGTTTTTAGGAAGAGGATAGACTAAATTTTTTTAATTATTTTTAAAAATTTTTCCATCTTTTAGAATATTCTAAATTTTGATTTAAAAACCTTGTTTCTCTTTGTCGCAAACAAAGGGTAGTAAATAACATAGATAATTTTAGCGCGTTTTTTGTATTTACACACATTAATTTGGAAAATCTTGCAAAAAATAAAAATAATTGTTGGATGTTAATGAAACTTTCAGAAACTATTCACAGATGATAGAAATTATTATAAATATGTTTTTTTTTATTAAAGTCATGGCAGAAATATTTTTTTTTATATTTATTAACACCCCCATAACTAATTTTATGAAAAACTCTAGAAATTTGAGACCATCGGTTTTAGTGATTACAATAGTTAAAAAGCACAAGGCTTTGAAGAATGCAAATCATTTTTTTTTTTTTTGTCCAATGTACCTGAAAATCAGCTGTGAATTGTAACATACAAACTCAATAAAACAAATATATTATTTAGTTTCAAATGCTTTTATTTTTTTAATTTGTTTTTATGAATATGGACAATATTTTCTGAAAGCAAAAAATTTTTCAATGAAAATTGAATTTTAATACAATTATTTCTTATTTCTTTAATTTTAAAAAGATTTTTTTAAAAAATGTTTAAATTGAATTTTTAAAAATATTTTAACATTAGTTAAAAAAGCAACATCAACCTTTCAAAATTTCCGTGTGAGATTGTCATTGTCTAGCACTTTGAAAATTGTATAATTTGGACCAATCAGATTAGCCATGGTAATTATGAAATGTAATTTTGTGTTTATAGTCGGACAGTAATTATCAAGTACGGAAGACCAACCAGAATACAATTTAGTTGCATTATTTAAGTTCAGCATTGTTCTCCGCTGTTAAGCCCTTTACTTTTTGCGAAACACGTATGGAGAAGTTAATTTGAGTTTTTCAATTTCAACTGAGAAGGGTACCCACAAGTAACAGTATCATCTTATGAAATTTAACTACTGCTAAACTTTAATTTATATGATCTTATTTTATATTAATCTCAGTTATGACATTTTTCCATAAATGAAATATCAAAATTAATAATAAAATGAATGGAAATACAAATAACACAGTAAATGTAATAAATGTACATATAAAATTATAGTATTTTATATACACTTTTGATAAAATTTCATAAGAAAGGTACCTAAATTAATTAGATACCTTTTTCTTATGAAATTTAATCTCACTATTAACAGTCTTATTTTTAATTTCTTTATATTTTCCATAAAGCATCGTAAACGTAAAAATGAAACAAAAAAAAAAAAAAAAAAAAAATTAGCGCTGAAAGTTTTCCTTAAAAGTAACAAGGTAAATAATTTGTTCACTTAAATAATTTCACTTTCCTTCCATCCGTAGAAAAATTCTCCTCGTTATCTAAACGTCATGAATGTGCCTTTCGTCGAAAGGTTATGACCTGCTTTGTTTTATTTTCAAATTACATTTTTCGGCGCAGAAGCTAAGTTAAGCTTGGTTCCAATATTTTAAATAAACAGTATAATTTCTGTTTTTATTAAAATCAGTTTTGAAAAAATGATAATTGATTTTAAAAGAATATCAAAGTAAGATTTTAATCTTTTTTATCAAATCGAAAAAATGATTGAAAATGATTCTGTCCTTTTTTGACCAAAAAAAAACAATATTTTTAACGAAAATTTCAGACGCTAGGAAACGATTAAAAAATGTAAAAAATACCCCCAAAAATACTTTGATCTTTCCTCTTTAATAATAATATGAACATTAGACGATAAAATTTTGTTTTCGTCAAGTTCGGTCTTTTTTTTCATCATACTATGCTCTTTTTGTTTACATTTTCGTGGGTGAGTTCTCCCTCTTTCATTCTCACGATGTGTCTTAATCGTGTTTTTCAAAATGATTTTATTAAAAACAACTGTGTTTTTCCCATTTTAGCCCGTTAGAACCACCACAAGGTAATTTTATGTAGTCCTGTGAAGTTTTTTTTGAAATCTGCTAAAAAATGTAGGAATTTGATCCAACATATAAACGTTACACACACACACACACACACACACACACACACACACACACACAATCTGCGTTTTATAATAAGTAAGATTAAAGATCTTCTTACCTAATAAAAATTGCCAAGCTCTATCTGTTCTCCAGACAATGGCCAATGCCTCTTTTTCAATATTTGAATAATTTATTTCTCTTGCAATCAATCTTTTTGAAAGGCACATTATTGGATGACCTACTTGTGATAAAATTGCTGAAACAGCTCACTCACTTGCATCTTTAGTTAATGTAACCTCCTTTCTGTGATCGAAGATATTTACAATGGGTTTTTCTGCAGGTATCTTTTTTTAAATCTTTGAACACTTAGCTTTGCCTTTGATTCCAATCAAACTCACTATTCTTTTTCTGCAGATCAGAAAGTGGTTCTATTAATTCACTGTATTTTAGTAAGTATCTATTATAACATTAACCAATCCTAAAAAAAGATTCTAATTTTTTTTTTATTAGTAGGTATAGATACCTTTGAAATTTTCTTAATTAACTTTGGATCTGGTGCAATACCATCTTTTGAAATTTGGTACCCTAAATTGTATCACAATCAAATTGACATTTGTCTCTGTTTACTGTCATCACACATTTTTTTAACTTGTGTAACACATTCTTTTTCTGTCTTAAGTCATCTTTAGTGGTAGCACCAAGCCAAATATCATCTTAATAAATAATCATGTTACTAATTTCGTCAGTTAGCACATTTTCCATTGCTCTCTGAAAAATGGCAATTGCCATTTTCATTCCAAAAGGCATTCTCATATTATATATTAATATTGTTATTAGTTGTAATAATAGTGTTTATTGTGGTATTTCCTTGAATTTATTACCAATTCATGTATTTGATTGTAGGCTTATTTTAAATCAATTTTTGAAAAACATTTCATATCCAATAATTTGTGGATAGTGGTTTTGATGTTGGGAATAGGAAACATCTGTGCATATTTTATGATTTACACCTATTTTAAATTCACCACAAATCTCCTTCTTCCTTTTGCAAAAAATACAATGGGAGAGGTCCATTTACTACCACCTGGGAGAACATGCTCCAAAATCCACTCCTCTACCACTTTTTTTTAACTTAGCAACTACCAATGTAGAAGGTTAATAAGTAATTTACAAGATTCAAAATAAGGTGTGTACTATTTTTATTTAACTGTATGCTCATTTTATATCATTTTAACTCTCCCATTTTTCCATTTTCTGATTTTACACTGTTGATTAATTTTGTTGTATCCACCTTTAGAACATCTATATCTAGAAAACAATGATTTTTTTTTACAATCCATTCCTGTGACAAATTTGAAATTATTCCCCTTACAGAATGGGAATAATTTCAAATCTGTCACAGGTTTCAAAAGTTCTATTGAAGTATCTCAAAGCTTTTATAAAAGATCCATCAAATTGTCTCAATTTCAGGTGATTTTTTCCTCAATTTTGGTTAACCCATTTGTTTCCAGAACTTTTTTTTGGATCAGTGACTTCACTCCTTGTTCCTTAGATTGGAAGAGTCATGCCATGTAATTTAATTTTTTCAAAACTCTTTTGCTTCAGTCTTTGTATTGAAAAAACACCATCAATTCTCTCTTTTTCCAATTTTTCAATACTATTTTCTTAACTTTGCATACTGACTGAAAAATGATTGTTTTTTTTTTCCAAAAGTAGAGCACTTTTTTCTTTCAACTTCATGCTCATAGTTACAGTATTCGCATTTCTTATGTTCCTTTTTTATACTGTATGTTTCAACATTGTCCTCAGTAGAATTATATTTTTTAAGCTGTTGAATAACTTCCACACATGCAGTTAAAGACAAATTATTCAATTGAAATTGTTCTGATATCTTATATTTATGAAATGTATCAGCCATACATTCAGTCAACTGTAACTGGATCAATTCATCTACAGTAGTCAAATCTTAAGTTCCCAGTTTCTCAAATTTGCAGAATCTGTTAGTTTCTCTTAATCTGTGAAGTTATCTTCATTCTGTTTAGTGGACAAAAATTTGGCTCTTTCTGCTATGACAAGTTTCCTTTCATAATTCTGAAATTTTGACAAAAGTCAAATTCTCCAGTTGTTTGTGGTATGCCATAACAGAAATTTTCATTATAGCTTCACAACCTGCTGAAGCCAGGAAGAGGTCAGTTATTTCATTTTTTCCACTCTTGTCTTGTTATCTTTCAATTTTTTAGCCTTGGCTGAAAAACACTGGATCCAAGTCTCAACAAATTCTGGATCATCCAAGATGTAAATAGGTACAATTCTTTTTTACTAATTACACTACAGTTCCCCTATTGAATATATAGATCTTAGTAACTCTTTTACATTAGATTTTATGATTCTGTTGTTCATTGTATAGTTTCAATATATGAAAACAGTGTCAAAATTCATTACATTAGTATTTTAGCATTTATTTCCTAAATATCATTCATGTTAGAAATAGTCATTATTCATTTAGAGTACATGAAAGTAATTTACTAAGCTTGTATATACATGAAGGTAATTTACTAGCTTGTATCAAATTGCCTTACAAGACTAACTTGCCATTTATCAAACATGAGTCAGTGCCCTTCATTTACAAAATATGTATACAAATTAAATGTAGCTATTTTTCATGTTAAGTTTAAAAAGTTATACTTTCAGGTTTTGCAATAATTTTCTAATTTTATTTGAATAAAATATGATAAATTTGAAAGTTATTTTGTTTTAGGTAATGATGACTATAAAAATTTACTTCTCATTTGTCTAAACTTATCTTTTCTATTTACAGGCATGATTGTGCTGGCTCCTTTCCAGAAACAAATTCCTCTTTATCTGTCTATTTTATGCAAAAATTTTATTACTAACTCACCAAAAATCAAACACCTGATTCCCAGAGCATGGTTCCTTAGAGGTCAGTTTAGTCACCATTTAAAGTACCATACTATCCAAAGATGTTTACCGAAACCACTTTTGTCAAATTTGCTTCTCTCAATGAAAATACACTCTCAAAGCAGATTATCTCACAATATTGCTAATAATGAGTCCAAACTTTTAAAGATGTATCTGTCCAGCTTACTACAGGAGTACAACATTTTGGAAGAAGAACTGAACAGGAACAAGAGTCATCAAATGAAGGCATCAGAAATGACCAGTCAATATATAGAGCTGATGCCAGTTGCTGTTAAAATTAGGGAATTAAATGCAAAAGAAAAAGAACTACAAGAAATTGAAGAATTCCTTTTTGGTAAGTGCAGAATTGTTTTTTGCTTATATTTAGACTTATTTTTTAAAAGAAATATAAAAACAATATCCATTTATGAATTTTATCTCAAAAATTTCTGTATGCTACCATAAAGAATGTTATGCTACTTTATAGATCATAACTTCCTTTTGTGTTCTCACTTAAGAAAACTAATCACACCTAAATTGCTTTTTATTTTAGGTTAGCCTGACTAATTAGTTGTCACTATGTTACATTGAATGCTTATGGTGCAAATTAAAATCTAACACTGACTACCCTGGAAAAAATATGGAATAGGCACACTCACATTTAGATAATGTTCGCCTATTTTTTTTTATTTAGCAGTGAATAAATAAATAACAAATAAGATGCAAAATATTTTTATTTAACAGCTGAATATTCCATCTTTATAAAATAAACCTTAAACAAACAAGATTAAATCATTTAAATTAATGATATAAATTTTTCAAGCTATGCAGAAGAAAATATGAAATAAGCCAATACTGAAAAAAGAATTGATTAGTTTTTATTTCAAACTATCAGTAGAGCCCGGCGTTGCCCGGGGATGTAACAGTAAGAGATAGATCAAGTATCGACCATCATAAAGACTGAAAAATAAAATTGACAAAGATTATTGTTTAAGGTTGACGGACACACATGTCTTAATTAGTTTTTTTTTTTACGAATTGGTCAAATCCAAATTCAAACAAAAACATTGTTTACAATCGTTATGAGTCTATTGATTGGTGAATAGAATTTTATTATAAACAATTGTCTTGTAAATGGAATTTTTTAAAGCATTCTGAATGTAAATAAAAAAGAAAAAAGTGTGCAAGACAATAAAATACTACCGAAAAAAAAAAAAAAGTGGATGTTTGTTTTATCGGCTGAAAAATGTAAGAAATCCGATCCCATATATAAAGGGACACACACACACACACACACACACACACATAAACAACCTGGGTTTTAAACCTAAGTCACTCCACGGAATCGCTAAAACATAGAGCATAGTCTGATGAAAAGACGCCAAAGTTTATGAAAACAAAATTTTATCGTCAAAATGCTTATGTTTTTATGAAGAGGATAGACTAAATTTTTTAATTATTTTTAAAAATTTTTCCATCTTTTAGAATATTCTAAATTTTGATTTAAAAAACCTTGTTTTCTTTTGTCGCAACAAAGGGTAGTAAATAACATAGATAATTTTTAGCGTGTTTTTTGTATTTACACACATTAATTTGGAAAATCTTGCAAAAATAAAAATAATTGTCAGATGTTAATGAAACTTTCAGAAACTATTCACAGATGATCGAAATTATTATAAATTTGTTTTTTTTATTAAAGTCATGGCAGAAATATTTTTTTATATTTATTAACACCCCATAACTAATTTTATGAAAAATTCTAGAAATTCGAGACCATCGGTTTTAGTGATTACAATAGTTAAAAAGCACAAGGCTTTGAAGAATGCAAATCAATTTTTTTTTTTTTTTTGTCCAACGTACCTGAAAATCAGCTGTGAATTGTAACATACAAAACTCAATAAAACAAATATATTATTTAGTTTCAAATGCTTTAATTTGTTTTAATTTGTTTTTATGAATATGGACAATATTTTCTGAAAGCAAAAAATTTTTTCATTGAAAATTGAATTTTAATACAATTATTTCTTATTTCTTTAATTTTAAAAAGATTTTTAAAAAATGTTTAAATTGAATTTTTAAAAAATATTTTAACATTAGTTAAAAGCAACATCAACCTTTCAAAATGTCCGTGTGAGATTGTCATTGTCTAGCGCTTTGAAAATTGTATAATTTGGACCAATCAGATTAGCCATGGTAATTAAGAAATGTAATTTTGTGTTTATAGTCGGACAGTAATTATCAAGTACGGAAGACCAACCAGAATACAATTTAGTTGCATTATTTGAGTTCAGCATTGTTCTCCGCTGTTAAGCCCTTTACTTTTATGCGAAACACGTATGGAGAAGTTAATTTGAGTTTTCAATTTCAACTGAGAAGGGTACCTACAAGTAACAGTATCATCTTATGAAATTTAACTACTGCTAAACTTTAATTTATATGATCTTATTTTATATTAATCTCAGTTATGACATTTTTCCATAAATGAAATATCAAAATTAATAATAAAATGAATGGAAATACAAATAACACAGTAAATGTAATAAATGTACATAAAATTATAGTATTTTATGTATACTTTCTGATAAAATTTCATAAGAAAGGTACCTAAATTAATTAGATACCTTTTTCTTATGAAATTTAATCTCACTATTAACAGTCTTATTTTTTAATTTCTTTATATTTTCCATAAAGCATCGTAAACGTAAAAAAAAAAAAAATAAAAAAAGAAAGTTTTCCCTAACAAGGTAAATAATTTGTTATAAATAAACGTCTTCCATGAATGAATTCTCCTTTCGTCAATCGTGAATGTGCCGACGCGAAAGGTTATGACCTGCTTTGTTTTATTTTCAAATTACATTTTTTCGGCGCAGAAGCTGTTAAGCTTGGTTCAAAATATTTTAAATAAACAGTATAATTTCTGTTTTTATTAAAATCAGTTTTGAAAAAATGATAATAGATTTTTAAAAGAATATCAAAGTAAGATTTTAATCTTTTTTATCAAATCGAAAAAAATGATTGAAAATGATTATCTGTCCTTTTTTTTGACAAAAAAAAAAAAACATTTTTAACGAAAATTTTGGACGTGCTAGGAACGATTAAAAAATGTAAAAAAACACCCTCAAAATACTTTGATCTTTCCTCTTTAATAATAATATGAACATTAGACGATAAAATTTTGTTTTCGTCAAGTTCGGCTTTTTTTTTCATCATGCTATGCTCTTTTGTTTACATTTTCGTGGGTGAGTTGTCCTCCTTTCATTCTCACGATGTGTCTTAATCGTGTTTTCAAATTGATTTTATTAAAAAACAACTGTGTTTTTCCCATTTTCGGCCCCGTTAGAACCACCACAAGATAATTTTATGTAGTCCTGTGAAGTTTTGTTGAAATCGGCTAAAAAATGTAGAAAATTCGATCCAACATATAAACGTTACAGACACACACACACACAATCTGCGTTTTATAAGTAAGATTATTATTATTATTATTATTATTATTATTATTATTATTTTCTTTGATTTCTGTTGTAAACTCATTTCCTTAAGGGTGTAACGAGGGACATATTTTCAGAAATTGTCATCATGGTATTTTCCACTGATCATTTTTGTAAAAATAAATACCTACTATCACAGAGAGTTTACATAGATATAGCTTTTAGTAATGTGTGAGCTTGTATATATTTAAAGCATACGTTCTCGGAATCCCTTCAATGAGTCTATCGGAATGTTTTCCAATCAATCAGAGAAATCTAGCTACAACTAGAATTATTGATGTGATAATGAGCCACATTTTGGCGATTTTCACTTCAAGATCCCGTACTGGGTATGACTCTAAACTACATCCGCGTCCAGGGTAAGACGATAAACTATCTCGAAGATCAAGGCCACTGATTAGGAGCGTGGAACCACCTCTTAATTGCTGGCGTTCCCGGGATGGTAGCACCTGTTAGGGTCCCGGCTATGGACAAACAGTTAACACACAACCTGAAGTAAAAAGCCTTATGAAAGTGTAAAAATAGGTCTTAATACCAGAAATACTTTGTAAAAAATATTACCAGAAATAAATTTTTCAAGAAAAAAAAACTATTACTAACTATACATTTTTGAGGAAAAATATTACCAGAAATAGATTTTTGAGAAAATAAAATATTACCAGGAAAAAAAGTTGTTGGGATTAAATAACCCATTGAGATTGATATGCTGTAAAACAACACAAATCAAAGCACTTCAAGATGCTTGGAATTTGATATTTGTATCAAAGATGCATGGCAATCTGCAGAGACTGTTACTTGATTCAGAAAGCACATTCTGTTTTTGTTGATCGCGATGTCTGAAAGATTAGCTATGATTGATCTGTCTGTGTGTATTGCAAAATCCCATAAAATTGTTACAGGTTCTAATCTCTCTAACCGGGTCTGGGTGATATTCTGATAAAATGGAATATTCATACACCTGTGTTCCCCCTCACAGGAATATGATTGGCTGGTGTCCGTCATAAATGCCGACGGACGTGTAGGTGAGTCAAGAGCCTTAGTCTGTGAGCTAAGTCTATAACGACGCCCATTGGACAAACACCATTGATCTACACTTCTTACCTGCGACTACGACGCGTACCAGTCGATTACTGCTACCGTATTCTACTTGGTTATAGTAGGCAAAACCACTTAGCTAATTCGTTCAAATATATCCCTTTCCAGGACATACCATATTCATACTAGTTTCTTACAGTTTCTGTCACATAAAAGTTGCATATTTTCCAGTGAAGACATTGGTCCACTCTCTCATGCTGGGTTTTATAATCAGTAGGTTTTTAAAACCGTTTAACCTGATACAAGATTGTCAATTTTTTCTATTTAGAGATTTTCCAGGCGTAGCTTAGATGCGGCACAAGACTGAAAGTATGGGGCTCCCATTGAGGATCGAACTCACTACAGAGTCGTAATTGTTCTAGCGAGACAGGCTTGCTAGGCATTTCAACGCCTGGAGGTGTTCAATCTTTTCTATATATTTATAACATAATCTGCATTTAGGATTTTCAGTGTGTGTTTTTCATAATTTTTGGTTAGTAAGTGTTGGCTCTGTGTAGGAAGAATAAAACCTTTTGTTTCAGGTTTTAACCGTGCACTATGTTACTACTGATGGGTACAATGTTTGTCTACATCAACTTGTTCTGTACGATCAGTGTATTAACCCTGAAGAAGCTTATCTGACAATAGTTTCTACATTTGGTACATTCCATTTGCCTTCACTTTCTTTTTAGGCATTTTCCCGCTTCAGCAGGTGTATTATGGTTTATGTTCACTTCTTCACCCACTTTAAATTCCTTTTTGAATTTGATGACTTCCTTTATTAGTGAATAAAATTTCTTATTTCTTTTATGTTTCTGTAGTCCTTTTGCGAGCAGTGTCTAGATTGGCTTGAAAGTCCGATATTTGAACGGCAGTCTCTTTTATCGGTATGACAGGCGAAGCTGGAATGTGGATGTTGGCCTTACATTGCTCTTTCTGCTTTCTACGATATAAGATGACGCTCCCATATTGTGCTCCTACCGGATAGTGATACTGAAATGATTTCTCCAGGGCGATGGTATATGGATGTCGTGCACTGCCCATCCACATAGGCCCCCATTCTAGGCCGTACTGCCGAGGTACAAAGAGGGCAGTATAAATACAGAAGAAAGTCAAAAGTTTAAGCTCTAGTTGTTGCATTAATTCATCTATCTAGTATGTATCTATCTATCTATCTATCTATCTATCCATCTCATTATCTATCTATCTATCTATCTATCTATCTATCTATCTATCTATCTATCTATCTAATTTCATTATTGTTCTATCTATCTATCTATCTATCTATCTATCTAATTTCATTAATGTTCTATCTATCTATCTATCTATCTATCTATCTATCTATCTATCTATCTATCTATCTATCTAATTTCATTATTGTTGAATGTTCTATCTATATATCTATAATTTCATTAATCTATCTATCTATCTATCTATATATCTATCTATCTATCTATCTAATTTCATTATTGTTGTATTCATTCATCTATCTATTCATTATCTATCTATCTATCTAAAGTATCTATAATATCATTAATGTTCATCTATCTATTATATTCATCTAATCTATCTGTGTTTCCTTGTCAATCTATCTCATCCTGTTCACATATAATTGCATCCTCTGAAAAGGCACAGGCTTATTTCAGAATACATTTTCAAACGTTTCTGCAATTTAAATACGTTTTATCCAATTATGCAAGAGGGGTCGTGATTTCCAACCTACCGGAAAGAGTTCCAAAGTAATGTTTCTTATTTCAACCACAGTCATCTTTTAGGAAAGATTTCCGAAATAGACGCACAGCAAATCACAGGTATATTCTTAAAACTTGCATAGATATGCAAATGTGTTATTCTTCAAGTAAACGGAGGTAGCTATCGACCTCTTACTTCCTTGCATATTACAGCAACTGCATATCAGTGATCGTCCCTTGGGCGTCTCTAAAGAAAAAATCGCTTTCAAAGATTCAATATTGAAATATAGTATAAAATGAACCTTTTTATTTCGTGCATGGAGATAGCTGTCGAGCATCATGTTAGCCGAACATTTTAGGCTTGAATACCATTAATCTTACTGTAACGAAAGAATAACACTTATTTGTAAGCGGACCTTACGTTCGAATAAAGGAACAAGAGTTTGATTTTATTTTTACCACGGTTTCCACTTTAATTGTACGACGCTTCCCAAAAATATACTGAGAGAAGCTTTGTAGCTCATTGGGCAGATGTGTTGCCAAATTATTTCAACGACGGACATATTTTGGGAAAAATTTACGAAACGTCAATATTTGTTGATAGATGAAATCATCACAGATGACATCAAGAGGTAGTAAGCATCTGGCAGACGCGTTTTGCTATGTTTGCGTCGAATTTATCAAGACAAGTACCAAAAATTACAGTGTGACAACATTTGCGAAAATGTGTGATGCCTGCAAGGCATATTACAGCGTGTCTGACGCAAATCACGACGAAACCTGGGCTTCTCATTTCATTTGCAAAGTTTGCAGATCTCTAGAAAGTAAGACGGAAATTTTTTTTTCTTGTTTGGATAGTGGAATATTCAAGTGCAAAAGATTTGGATTTTTTAAAAATTTAAATGTTTTACTTGTATTATTTTTAAACCAGTGTTACTGAAAAATATATATTAAATATGTAACAACAATCGGGCATTAGTATCTGCAGGAAAAGTAAGCGAGAAAATATAGAGAAATTTATATACTGAAAAAAAAGTTTGAACAAATAAATAAAAACATTCTATCCTCTCCCAACCAGCAATGATGGAGAAAGCATTACCTCAAACCATCGCCAGTGAGACACGCTGCAAGAGTCACTCCGTTTCGAGACGCAATCGCGCCAATCCTCCGAAGGAACGCCATCGAACGAGGGCCAATAACCTCTGAAGTCTCCACTGCCACAGGAGTTAAAAAAATAGTCTATCAGCAAGCGAAGAATATTTAACTATTTTTTATCTTTGCGTCCCGGGCGACGGACCCCGGCACATCCGCGGACCTGATCAAATTACCGTCCGAAAATGTATCCGCACATGTCGCATCCCAAATAAACAACTTACCCATTCTAAAAGGGAAAATGGTAATGCCATCCGGCCGCTTTCAATCACCACGATCAAGGCCTACGGGTTCGATTTGGGAAGGAAATCTAGCTGCATCCAAACCTCTTCTGATGAGGTCGTTTACTGCTGCATGCCGTGGAAAGCGGCCGACACTACGACGACAGGAGAGAGGATGCAAACCAAACTCATCGATGCAGTATATTGTTTTTTTTTTAATACTGGATCGCTAGCAATAGCCATAAAAATATGATATATTAAGGATGTTTAGTATTCAAGATTCTCTATTTCTGTGGCATTTGCTACATTACCCTAATGGTGTTCAAAGACAGAATTTTACATACAAAGCGCACAAGTTTTATATATTTCAAAAACCAAAATTGAAATTCTTTTAGAATTTTTCAAAGAAACTTGGTGAAATATATTCATATGTTTATATTTATATTCCTAGTTTTAATTTACTCTTTTACAGGACAGTTCAGAGGTAGGAAATAGTACCATTAAATTCACAATCCCACGGATTTGGAATGAACCAACTGACCCCACATGCAAATGCTTCTTCTTCGTCGTTGACCCCTCCCAAACGTCGGACTGGCAATCTGAGTATTATAAACCTAATGTTTTCAGCATCATTTTTACCAGTGCTCATATTGCAATTTTTGCTGTTATCTTTGCATGTCTTTACCAGAGTTCATATTGCAACTTTGTTATCATTGCTTTTCTCTGACACTCCTTATTACTGGTTCCCATATTGTATTTATTTCTATGCTTGGTCGGCTCGGAACTAGAACAGTCTATCCCAGTGATCGAAATAAAGGGTTCAGTTCGAAATTCCAACCACCTGAAGAAGACCGGAGCGTACAACGGCCGAAACGTTGTGACAACTATGGCGAAAAAGATGAGGACAATAGTCCGACTAATGTAAATACTGTACATAATACCCCATCTCAGAAATATAGACAAACTCTAAATGTTTATGTTATTAATGAGAGGAAAGATCAAATTATTTTTTAATTATTTTTTTAATTTTTTTTTTCATTTTAAAATAATTAGATACCTTTCTTAAGAAATTTAATCTCACTCTCAACAGTCTTATTTTAATTTCTTTATAATATATTTTCCATAAAGCACCGTAAACGTAAAGGTGAAAGCTAAGTACAAAATTTTTTTTAAAAATTAGAGCGCTGAAATGTTTCCTTAAAAATAACGGGGTAAACAATTTGTTTACTTAAATCTAAATAACTTCACATCTCTCCTTCTGTAGAAGGAATTATCCTCACGTAAGCTATCAAAACGTCACGAATCTCTTTCGTCACCTTGTCAAATGACGCGAAAGGTTATGACCTGCTTCGTTTTATTTTCAAACTACGTCTTTTCGGTGCAGAAACTAAGTTAAGCTTGGTTCAAAATATTTTAAATAAACATTATAATTTCTGATTTTCTTAAAATAAGTTTTGAAAAAATTATAATTGATTTTTAAAAGAATTTCAAACTGTTATTTGCATTTTTTTTGGTGATCGATTATCTGTCAATTTTGCTGATTAAAAAAAAAACAAGATTTTTAACGAAAATTTTGGACGTGCTAGGAACGATTAAAAAATGTAAAAAAAAATACCCCCAAAATACTTTGATCTTTTCGATTAATAATAATATAAATATTTAGGTGATAAAGTTTTGTTTTCGTCAAGATTGGTGTCTTTTTCATCACGCTATACTCTTTTTAGCGATCTCACGAAGGTACCTACATTAGCCATATTTCATATCTTCTAGCAAATAGGAAATAACAGTTGAACATAAATCGCGTTACAAAGTGTCATTCAATAATCCCGATAATTAAATAGCTAAATTATCGACAAAATAGGATTTAGGAGAAATTCATTTTCTGAAAGAAATCTAGCTTATATAACAAAGTATTTCTTCAAGCGTTTTTTTTTTTCTTGTTTATTTTTTGTGAAAAATGGTTTAATTTTCTGTTGGCTTTGCGGGTGTTTTTTTTTTTTTATTTTTTTTTTTTTTTTTGTCGCGAAATCCCGAAAACTGGATGAAAATAGATGTATTTGAGTGGGTAGCTTCTGATTGCAATCGCAACCAATTTAAATATTTGTGAAACAATTACTGTTCCGTTCTTTGAAAATGGGCGTGGGGGGGAGGTTGTTGATCTTCAATATGGGCAATATCATTATCAACATCATCATCATCATCATCATATTTTTATGGTGCAGTTATAAAAATCAACAATACCCTGGCTACTGTGATAATTCAAATGTATGTTCCTCGTGTAAAAAAAAAAATGCGAATTAAAAAGAATTGAACTGATTTTATATTCATTTTTTTCCTAAACGTTGGGTACGTCTTTCTAAATTCTCGAAACATTCGTCTAAGATTAAAGGGGATTACTTCAGATAACTGAAAAAAAATGTTTAGCTGAATTCAATTTTTCTTTTCATGTCGCATCCGGATAATCGAATTTAGTAAAAAGGAGATACGGATAATCGAGGAAGTACAGTATTATTAGACTTTCTATTGTAAAGATTGTATGTCCTGTGATAGAGCGTAAAGCGCGACACTGAACTTCGAAGGCGCATTAGGATGGCCAAAGACACATTCCAAAAGCTAAGCAGAGTATTAAGAAACAGAAAGACTTCGAAAAAAAAAAAACAAGGAAAAGAGTACTAAACCTTTACGTGATATCTGTCCTCCTGTATGGCAGTAAGTGCAGGACAGTCTCCTTAGATGAAGCAAAGACCTGATGCAACAGAAATGCGGTTCGACGGAAGAATGCCGAGGATACCATAGACTGAACATGCGAGCAACGACGAAGTTTTAAAGAAAATGAAAACAAAAAGGAAACATACATAACATAACGAAGAGACAGCTGAGATTTCTGTATAAGTGGGCTCGGAAAATCTGATACTCACAGGACAGATTGAAATCAAGACGGACTGATGAAAACAATGAATAGCATTCTTAGTGAGTTTGAATAAATGAATGGCGGGAGAGGGTTTAGAAGAAATAGCAAAAAGTAAAAAGAAAGAGAAATAGCAAAAAAGTTTTACAAAGGACAGGAAGCCATGATTGTGTTCGTCTTTAGGGCCCATAAAGAAGAAAGAGAAGTGCAGAGTTCACTTATTCTGGCTGTAATCAGCTGCACCGATGCTCTTTAATATTCATCGGGGCTTCCATGTTCTGCGCAAGTCGTCAGCAATCAGAAGTAGAAAATCAGCTCTGTTGTACCATTCTTTTCTTTGTTTATGAGAAAATTCTGAAACAGTAACCAGTATGAATACATATGAAATAACAGCGCATCCATATTTGATTTATGTTGATGATAGTTTTCGATTTCTTAATACAGTTGATGGAAGACCTTTTATCTTTATTACAATTCACCTTCTAATTTCATTTCCACACAATCTGTTTTCTTCGGTAAACTGAGTTACCTTTACAGTTTCGACGTCCCTGTGAGTTAACTATCAAGTTAGGATGTCCCTTTTACTTTTTTAGTCATGAATTCTGTCCTCCTATCGTTAAAAGTGCTATCTTATTGATCGCTTTCGCCGTAGTATTTACTAGTTTGTGTTCTGAAATTCTTATCCACACATTTCCGTATCCTGTTATTAAAGTTGCCTGTATCCAATATAAGTTCCGGTTGGCCATCTTGTACATTAAAAGTCCACCGGTTGTACAAGTTAAATAAATCCTGTTTTTATTTTTTTCTCAAGTACGCAAAACATCTGAAAAAGAAAAAAGGATTCCTATATTATTGGAACTGGGTGAGTGAATTGGATATCTGTTAAGGGGTCCACCCCTTTTGATA
>CAHIKZ030003164.1:3047500-3057500 GCA_903632075.3 Acanthosepion pharaonis
ATTGAAGTTTTTGGCTCTTGTTTTGAAACATGAGAACTCTTATATAGCGTGTTGGAATCATATTTTTAAATAAATAATTATATATATATATATATGTGCGTGTGTGTGTGTGTGTGTGTATGTTGTTGAATAATTTTGATGATAAGACACATTGGTTAAAAAAGACAATTGGAAAATAGCTGTTAGTTTTATCAATGCATCTTTTTGAACATTTTTGAATTTGATGCAACTACACAGAATTTCGCCTTTGTTTTTTTTTTATTATCCTCCATTGCCTTGATAAAGTGGATTGAGGAAAGGCGTCGGCAAGAACAAAGAACTATTTTCCAATTGTCTTTTTATCCAATTCTGTCTCATCTTCATATTTATTCGAGAAATTTAACAATATCGTCGATGTATATAAATATAAATATATATATATATATATATATATATATATATATAATCGACTCTCCCGTCGAGATTCGACGTATGAGGGTCAAACAGATCAGTTTCTAGGAAACCGACAGCCCGACACCGGCACATGAGATTTGATTATATTGGTGAAGGCCTCGTGCAAGACCATCCAGACTTTTTGAAGGGACGAATACAGAGACCTGGTGCACCGAATGCCACAAGGTCCCAAACGACCCTCCGCAGGTTTTGAATTCAGAGTTGTCCTTCTCCTAGACCAGTTTCCATCCAAGGCTATAGAACCTAATCTGTCCTGCTATTTTACCCATAGCTGGAGGGAGAGGATTCAAGGGTATTAGCACGTAAGTGAATGTAATGGATTCGACTGGAATTCGAACTCGGCTCTGCGATTCCTCAAACCAATCCGCTATCCATTACTCCACCGTGCTTCCTACCCCTATATATATCCAGGAACGGGGACACCAAGGAGCGTCTAAAAAATAAATAAATAAATAAAAATTTTATAAAAAGAAAGAAATTTTTTAATTTGATATAACTACACAACATTTCGCTTTTATTTATCACTCGGGTCAGTCATGGTCCATGCGTGATACACACTTGGATCATCATGTCTCTTTCGATACGTGACAAAAAGAGGCAGAATTTTTCTCGCAGTAGGTTCTATTTCTTTCTGCGGCAGACCAGTTGCCATTCAAGGCTATAGAACCCGGTCTGTCCTGCTATTTACCCATAGGTGGGGCGAAAAGAAGAAAATCCATACCTTTCCCAAGGTTATTAGCACGGAAATGAATGTGATGGATTCGACTGGAATTCGAACTCGGCTCTCCGATTCCTCAATCCGACCCTCTACCCATTAATCCACCGTATATACGAACCTATATATATTCCGTTCATTTCTTACGTTTTTAGCCAGCCTACTCTGACGGTCCGCTTAGGTGAAACCTTCGTAGGTTTGTCTAGCCCTCTAGGTTTATCTATCTATATCTAGAGAGCCAGATAAACCTACCAAGGTTTCACCTAAGAGGATAGTCAGAGAAGAATGGCTAAAAAGGTAACAAAAGAACGGAATATTTATAGAGGGGAAGAAAACACAAACAGCGTGGGTGGAGTGAACCATTTATTCAAATCGAGATAAAACAACAAAATGTGGGGAGGACCACGGGGGTGGGGGGTTTAAACCATTTATTCAATCAAGGTAAAAAACAAAACAAAACAAAACAAACAAAAAAAAAAAAACGGGAGAGGAGACCTAGTCCAACAACCAACGTTTTCTATGTCTGCATTTACTTAGGATTTCAGTTTTAGAATTTAATAAATGATCAGGTTCTTTGTATAAAGCTATAGCTAATTTTTTCTCTAAACATGTTTGACAAATTTTATTACCTGCTCTATATTTGGGACATCTTTTTAATATTTCCCGTTTCAGAACGGGGTCTTTGTTATTGTCACATCTAAGTTTCCATATATAGATAGATAGTGTAGTACTATGTTTGGATTTTTCATTATTGAAGCTACTCATATGATTATGATATCGTTTTTTAAAAACGTTTTAACTGGATCCTATGTATACTTTAGGATTTTCATCGTTGAAAATATATATATATATATATATATATATATATATATATATATATATATATATATATATATATATAAACAAAATGTGTACAAACGGCTGACTGTGCGGACCTAATTCAATAAGAATCTACCATTCATAATGACAATGTGCTGTTGAAATAGTCACTATGTCCCCTTGACTTGATGTAATTATCTTCTATTGGGCTATGGGAAAGGACAGATCTATATCCTGCCTCTTCCTACAAGCCTACAGGAACTTTAACACCGAATCACCGAGGCGCTGGAGTGTGTTACGCAAGACATGCTACAGCGTGATTGGCAGAAGCTGGACTACCGACTCGACGTGTGTCGTGTCACAGGTGGTGCGAATATTGAATATTTGTGAAGCTTTGTGGAATCGGTTATAATATCTGCATCACTTTGAATATCTTGTTGAAATTTTGAGAAAGAAATCTTTTATTGTCCAAAATGAAGTCTGTTTAATTTCGTTTGCCTGGGGCATGTAGTTACTCAGATATTCGCAGTTTAAACGATATCAATAGAAAGTCTAAAAGAAATATAATTTAAAACCACATTAAATCAGAGGAAAAATAATAATTATTTTAAACGTAAATATTTACACGGCATAAATGAAAACTGTTTTTTGTTTCTGTATTTTATTGCACTTAACTTTTAATGTTTATCAGTTTAAACATTTTTTTCTGTTTATAATTTAATCATTTTTTCCTTTGTATGTTTTCACTTATTCCCGGATTGTTTTATATTTTTACTACGCACTATAAATTATCTTGTCCAAAATTAACCAACTTCTTTTATTTACTTTAGTTTCCACACTAATTTTTCTTCATTATATTATTTACATCTTCCATAACCATTTTTGTTCATTTTTTGTACATTTCCAGTCTTTTCTCTTCTAAATACATAATTACCATTTTTATTTTGCGATAATGTATTGATTTGTTGGTAAAAATTTCTAAAGTTTTGTCTTTTATGGATGCTGAGTTTTGTCATTACAAACAAATAATAAATTACATTTTGATAGCATGTAAAAGATACAAAGAAAATAATTCTTAATAGCGAAAGTGATTGGCTGGCTTCATAATAGCAAAAGTGATTGGTTGGCTTCGAAAAAAAACTTCAAATCTTGTGTTGCTCTTGTGAAGCCCAACATGGCTGCCATCTGCCATTCCCTCATTTTTTTCTATAAAGTTGAGACATAAATAATTCACATTCTTTCTTTATCAACTTAATTCTTCAAGAAATAAAGTAAAATTACATTTTATTCCATTATATATTCACCATTATTTGCAATGTTTTCGACCACTTATCAGGCTACTTCTATAATTTCATATTTTTTTAGAAACATTGCGCATAATTTGATGTGAAAAGTTTCCATTAACTCTTGAATATGGTTTTCATTGGAGAAAGATTTCCCGGTTTAAAGGTAATAATCGGTCGATCCAAGATCAGTGGAATAAGATGGCTGATGGTAGAACAGACCAAATGTTTTTTTTTAAATTCTTTCTCTCTTATTATTGCTGTATGTTATTTTGCGCTGCGATATCGGAGGAAAATATTGCCACTTAATTCATTTTGTACGATGTCACTGCAGTTCAAAATTAACCTATAGTGATTTTCTGAACGTTGTTTAGAAGTGGTGAAAAGCCGAAAGTATGGAGCATCCACTGAGGATCGAACACACCACTGATCTGTATTTGGTTAGCGAGACAAGCTTGCTATTACACCACGTCGAAGTGCCCCCCCCAAAAAAAAACAACTTATATTAATGTACTCAAAATTTATTCTTAACTGACACGTATAGTAAGTATTTAAGTTGATATTTTCATTATAATAATTATTTCCGGAAAATAAAATTTGCTTATGACTGTTATGTAGGAATAAGGTATCTCTGCCGACACTGGAGTTTGAACACAGATCACCAGAGAGCAAACACAGGCGATCCCATTTTGAATAAGTAGGTCATGTGATGGTAAATGAAATGTATATACGGGAATTAGCGTGGCGTCTAAGTGATCACTATCCTGATTACATCGGAAGTGTGTTTCTCAAACTCTCTGCTTCCGGACAGGGAAGAACCCAAGACGAGACTCTGCCCTTTGGCATAGCCTTGTCTGCGCTGCTAGACAGCTACCCGATCCCATTTTTACTGAGTCTCGGGGAAAACTTGCCCGAGCCTATGGCCTCGGTTACCCCACAATAAACTCGTCGGCAGGTTAGTGAATATCATCATAATCCGGATTTCTTCGGAAGTGTGCTGGTCAATCTCTGTGCCACTGGGCAGAGAGCATCTCTAGACGACGCTATGCCGAATGCCAGAGTCTCATTTCGGGAGTCAGTTACCCGAACCCGTTCTTACGGTGTCTACGGGGAATTTTTGGCCAACCTACGGGCTCGGATATCCCACAATAAACGCGACCTTGTGCCATATCTGACTGCATTAGACAGTGAATATCATCAGTCACCGAATTGCATTGGAGGTGTAATGGTTGAACACTCTGTCTCCAAGCAGAGAGGAACTCAGACGAGGCTATGCCGAATTACTTCAGAAGTGTGCTTGTCAACCTCTCTGTGTCTGGGCAGAGAGAGGAACCCAGACGAGGCCGTGTCGTCTGGGGTGGTAGAAGGCTACCCGACCCCATTTTTACGGGGATTATTTAACCAAACCTACCTACCTAATTGGCCTTGTGCAACATCCGGCTTCGTTGGGAATATCTCACTATCCGAATTACTTCGGAAGTGTGCTTTTCATACTCTCTGTCTCCGGGCAGAGAGTAACCCAGATGAGAATGTTCCGAAGGGCAAATTCCCGTCTGGGGCAGTAGACAGCTACCCAATCCCGTTTTTACGGGCCATACGGAGAATTTTTGCCGAGCCTACGGGCTCGGATACCCCAAAATATATTCAGCCTTGTGGTACATCCGACCGTGTTCGGTGGTTAGTGAATACCATCACTATATGTATTACTATTCGGATCACTATACGATGGTTACTATTCGAGCGAGTATTATCGAGCAAGTACTATTAGTGCGAGTGACATTCGAAGGAGTCTGACACTAGTATTGTTTAACTGCGTTCCTATAGCTGTATTTGCGATTGCAACGAACATTACGGAAGGGGCAATGAGTATTCTTTGACATCACAAAAATGTTAAGCCTAACATTTTTATAAATCAAATCTTATCTTAAAACGGATAAATGTCCAACGTAAATCCGAAATTAGTTATAGAAATTAGTTAATCGTTAAGAGAATAGTTAATCGTTGCTTCGCTATATATATATATATATATATATATATATATATATATATATATATATATATATATATATATAGACCTGTCCTTTCCCATAGCCCAATAGAAGATAATTACATCAAGTCATGGGGACATAGTGACTATTTCAACAGCACATTGGTATTATGACTGGTTGATTCTCATTGAAATAGGTCTGTGCAGTCAGCCGTTTGTACACATTTTGTTTATATATATATATATATATTTCCACGATGAAAATCCTAAAGTATACATAGGATCCAGTTAAAATGTTTTTAAAAAACGATATCATAACCATACGAATAGCTTCAATAATGAAAAGTCCAAACATAGTACTACACTATCTATCTATATATGGAAACTTAGACGTGATGATAACAAAGACCCCGTTCTGAAATGGGAAATATTAAAAAGATGTTCCAAATATAGACTGGATACCTTAGGTTGGGAAGCAATACTTCGAAGTCGTCACCGATCAATACCATATCTCTCTCAAATATGAAAAGACGAGTTTTTTTTTACCAACATGAGGGATGCGAGCCGGAGATTCTATATCTATTGAAGGCAAACGGAGACGTGGTCATGTAAGCTGCACTCTGTGGTAGTGGGCTAAAGAAGCAGCTCCTTGGTTTGACTCCTGGAAACTGAATGCCGGGCTGACCTCTTTTGTAAATCTGTCAATTGACCTCACTGAGCGGTCGTGAAGTGTCGCACGTGACTTCAGCTCAATGAAATGGATATATGCACATTTTGTATCCATACACTATCACAGGATACCGGAGAAAAAGATCTTGATTTTTATGGTAATGTTCAACCTGTACAAGGCCCCGAGAGCCACTTGAGATATAGTGTTACGTTAAGCGATAGTTTATATGGATAGGATGGGCAGATAAAGGTTGATACTAGATTTGATCTGTTTAAGATTATAGTGATAGGGAAACATCCTCTTGGGAGTCTGTCCCACAGGGCAGTGGTTCGCGGAAAGATGCTGTTTAAGTGGAACCTACTTCTCGCCGATGCAATATGGAGGAAATGTGGGTGGTTTGCTACTATGTAAGTAACATAACGTGTCCTAGCTGTAAAGAGTAGACCTGGCGGAACCAAGGAATTTTTGTTCGCTCGATCCCTTTCCATGATAGTAGAATTAGATCAGAGCAGTTGGAGGGTGGAAAACAATTCTTCCTAATACCCTCTCAAGGAACTGGGCGTCCTTAAGGGGACATCTGTTATTCGTGACTGGCGGTAGTTCGCGATCTGATTGGCGTTGATATAATGTAACCAGTTTGGTAATATAGGCATTGAATATAACCAGCCATTTCCTTTTTCACGGAAAAGTTAAGGTCAGATCGGAAGACGGTTCAGCTGCCAATCCCTGATCGTCAAGAATTTTAAAAGTGCGCCTGTATATCGTCGTATCAACGGCATAGATATTTACAAATGATTGGAGTATATTCTTAGGTAGATCCTTTATGTATATCAGAAAGAGGGTTGGTCCGAGAACTGACCACTGGCGGACGCCTGCATTGAGCCCCAGGGGCTCGGATCTCAATGTCATATTTAATTTCGTGCTGTTAACGGGGTCATCCTGACAGGTATTGTGTAGTATACCATATCTATAAGGACGCAATAAACCTATATGAAGTATGCCAAAAATTTAGAAGAAGGATGCCAAATCTATAAAGAACTGGCGTGTCAATTATGCATGTTGTACCACCTCCATTGAAAATTGGTGGGGCTTACGCCATATTTTAGGAATATTAAAACCCGCAGTATCTACTGTCTGTCAGGTATTTCTGGTACCGACGAGACAGTGAAGATGGAAATATCCTCAATATTTCAGAAACCAAATGTCCCATATATCAGCTAAAAAGAAGCTGTTTAAGTGGAACTCCCTTTTCACCGATGCAATACGGATAGACAGAGGGTGGTTTGCTACTATGTAATTGGCATGCTGGCTCCTAGCCGTGAAGGTTAGTCTTTGCAGAACCAAGAAGTGTAGTTCGTCCGAGAATGTTCCATAGCAGTAGCAATAGAGCATTAAGAGATATTCCGCCTATGAGAGATAGGTTGGTGGGTGGAAAATAATTCTTCCCAATATCCTTTCAAGACACGGGGCCTCCTCAAGGATATATCCGTTCATCCAGCTAATATGCCCATGTCAAATCCGATAGTCTATATAGCCTAGCATGAGGAGACTGACCTCTGTTTATACTTATCCAAAAGATATCGTAGTACGATTGATATATGCTTGGGCATTTCTATGACACCAAGCTACGGTGCAGCCACCTGCTCATGACGTTATATGCTGCCACTCGTGCGTTCCTGGTGAACAATGGCCGAACACAAATAAAGTTTCAGGAGTTTTCGCACGGTGACTGTTGTGAAAATGCGAAGTTTGACGCCCTCGGCTGGAACAAGATGTTACAACGAGCGTAACTGATGCGTAAGAAATTCTTCACAATGAACAATCTTACGAGTGGAAGAAGATTCCAACGGCTAAGATGGAAAATCAGAGTCATTTGGTGGTAAAAACAACAACACAAAAAAGCCTACGTTTTATGTGCAATATATTATGACAGGACAATAATGCTAAAAAGCGAAATAGTGCACAATAATATATATATATATATATATATATATATATATATATATATATATATATGAAAATTTCTCCAATTTAACCAGTAGAGAAGACAATATATATGAATAAAAAATGACAATAGGAAAACTGGTAATTATCTGTTTTCCTATTGTCATATATATATATATATATATATATATATATATATATATATATATATATATATATATATATATATATATATATATATGTGTGTGTGTGTGTGTGTGTGTGTGTGTACCGGGTGTAACAGCAAATTGTCCAAATCTATCCCACAAAATGTTTAATATCTAAAAATCCTCTAGCCATCTTGACACCATTTATCGCATGACTCACTCAAAAACCGTTATTGTTCAGTTTAAAAGGAGCAGATTAAAATCGGTTTGTGCCATACCCACTCTTTCCCGAACTGAGCAGTGATGAGAGGAAAAGATCCTTCAGGACTTTAGTAAGGATAACAACATACTCTGACTTCCATCTTCAAAGTGCATTCGATAGCCATCAAGAGAACGGTGAATTAGTTTTAAAAAGAGGGAACATTAGAAAGGAAACCTCGATCAGGTGGTCACATCAGGAAAAGGGATAATCATTTCAAATAAAGTGCTCAATTAGAAAAGTTCCAACTCAGTCCATCTGGCACATAAGAGACGAGTTTCAGCAATACTAGTCCAAAGAGCAGTAAAAAAAAGTCTTGAAAATGAAATCGTACATGAAACCTGTGAGGCAATTACTCCATGACATAAATTTAGAAGGTTCGAGAAAGTGATGGTTATTTTGAATAAGTTGTAAAATCATACTGAAAGAATATATTTTAACTTTATTTCAATCATTCTTGTGCTTCAGATCCTTATCTATGATTAATTAAAATTAAAATATAGTTTATGATCGATTTCATCACGATACTTCTGTTAAGCTTAGAAAGTAATTATGCATTCTTATTGCACAAAGTAGAGTCCAATAGTGTCATAAAAACCAATAATCCAATACAATATATTTAATCAATTCTAAGATACAACGTTTCAGAGCTTAATCAGACAACTGGAAAATGTCACTGACCATAGAGGTTAATTAATTAATGATATTTAAAATGACTATATATATATATATATATATATATATATATATATATAATATATATATTGCTGAAACAATACGAATGAGACGAAGAAAGATGACAAAACTAAGAAAGGAAGTATGAGTCTGGGAAATCCACACCGACTTCTTATTGACAAGTCAAACGTCTAATTCATCGTTTTAAAGTTGATCGCCTTCGAAGTGGCAGCACATATAACAACTAAATAACAATGAAATAAAACTTTCATGTGTAACTATACTTTTAATAAATTATCCTTATTGTCATGGGTCCCTAACACCTATAAGCTTCTCGGCTTGACGGTACAGAATGAACCGGACTTCCGAAGGGCAGAACACACCTGATCTCGTTTATACGAGTTACGCATTTTTTCTGAAGAGAGGTCACATCAACCCTCGTGGGGGTGGCTGAGCCGAGCTTCTCGACTTGATGGTCGAACTCTCTGCCTCTGAGCAGAGAGGAACCCGGACGAGGCTCCGCCGAAGGCAGAGGTTCGGGGACGTTATTTCAAGTCTCGTTCGGGGAGGCCGAGCCACAGGCCGGGAAACCCCGATCCCTTGTTTACCCTCGTGGGAGGGGTAGATACCGAATCAAGCCGAACTTCTCGGCTTGACGGTCGAACTCTCTGCCTCTGAGCAGAGAGGAACTCGGACAAGCAGAGTCTCGTTCGGGGAGGTTGACCAACCCGATCCCGTTTATACGGTTTCTACGGGCATTTTTGGGCCGAGCCTACGGGCTCGGGAAACACACTTTAAACTCGGCCTTGTGCCTCATGCAACCCTCGTAGGGGAGTGGCTAGATACCGAATCGAGTCTAACTTCTCGGCTTGACAGTCGAACTATCTGCCTCTGAGCAGAGAGGAACCCGGACGAGGATCCGCCGAAGGGCGGGGTCTCGTTCGGGGAGGTTGACTAAACCGATCCCGTTTATACGGGTTCTACGGGCATTTTTTGGCCGAGCCTACGGGCTAGGGAAACCCACGTTAAACTCAGCCTTGTCCCATATG
>CAHIKZ030003164.1:3060000-3105000 GCA_903632075.3 Acanthosepion pharaonis
TATATATATATATATATATATATATATATATATATATATATATATATATTATATATCTTGTGACGATGGCCTAGGTAAGATATCTAACTGATGTCAAAGAAGTCGCGTTTCGATCTCGGCTTGAAGCAATCGGACGTCTAGCCACATGAGGAGCTGTGATACAGCGAAATATTCTGTCTGTGGATGACTATATGCTTCCGGAAATCCGGTTGAGTTCTCTAGAAAAATGGGGTTTTAAAAGCAGCGGCTCCTATTGCTATTAAGCATTACTATTCAATTATGAATTGAGTTCTCCGACCCGCAAGTGTATTTCATACAGAGAAAAACGTTAAAATTCCCTTCCTTTCTGGCGTGAGACGATGGCCTAGGTAAGATGTCTCACTGATGTCAAATCAGTCGGCTTTTGATCTCGTCTTGAAGCAATCGGACGTCTAACCACGTCCACTGCGGACTTTATCAAGGCAAAAAACGAAATGAATTTATTCGAATATAATAAGTATAAACAACAAACAAAATTTTGTTTGTTACTACAAGAGTTTAGAAATGCTCATATATATTCATTAGTCGTTTTTCCCAAAGGCTACATCCAAGGCCTAATAACACCTACATAAAAAAAAACATCCAAGGCCTAATAACACCTACATAAAAAAAAACATCCAAAGCCTAATAACACCTACATAATAAAAACATCCAAAGCCTAATAACACCTATATAAAAAAGCATCCAAGGCCTAATAACACCTAATTAAAAAAAACATTCAAGGCCTAATACCACCATAAAAAAACATCCAAAGCCTAATAACACGTATATAAAAAAAACAAAAAACATCCAAGGCCTAATAACACCTACATAAAAAAAAACATCCAAGGCTTAATAACACCTACATAAAAAACATCCAAGGCCTAATAACACATAAAAAAAACATCCAATGCCTAATAACACCTACATAAAAAACATTCAAGGCCTAATAACACATAAAAAAAACATCTAAGGCCTAATAACACCTATAAAAAAAAAAAACATCCAAGGCCTAATAACACCTATATATAAAAAAATCATCCAAGGGCTAATAACACCTACATATAAAAAAAACATCCAAGGCCTAATAACACCTACATAAAAAAACAAACTTCCAAGGCCTAATAACACCTACATAAAAAAAAAAACGAACGACACCACACTTCCTCGGATGTATATGTAAAAAAACCTGAACGGATTAACAAACATCAAGAACATGCACATAACTTTAACCGATAAGGGCGGGGTAATTGTAATCATGGCGAACACATTTACAATCAGAAAATGACACACCTCAATGACAACATATATAAAAAAAAGTAAACGAATAAAAGCTACAATTAAATCACAAAAATCCACAAGCGACATCCAAAATCTACTAAAATATGTAGACATATGCTAGATAAAATTTATTGAACATCATCCAAAGACACACAGATTATACGGTCTACCAAAACACAACCCTAACGTGCCAATGAGTTTAATCATACCAAGGATAGGCAGCGCCTCATATAAACTAGGCGGGACATTAAGCAAAATCTTAACCCCACACCTCGTAAATATTAGTCCATCACATATAAAAAATTCAGGTGACCTCCTAAACAAATTGAAAAAAACCATCAAAAACAAATATATGAACAGTTTAGACATAAAGACTCTGCACACAAACGTTTCTAAAGAAATGCCGGAATCTACTAAATACACGCCGAAGCAGAACTATAATTACTTCTCCCTACACATAAAATCATACAAGTATGCCAGCTAATCACCTAGCAATGTTTCTTTACTTTTGGTAACCACCTCTATAAACAAAAACTTGGTTTATCACAGGGATATCCCCTCAGCGGCGTTCTGGTTTGTTTATTTTTAGAGTCTCTAGAAAGTGTCTCATTCAAAAATATTCTACCACCAAACTCTTCTTACTTCAGATATATAGACGATTCATTTCTAATATTTCCACAAAATACTAATTTAACAGATCTTGTCAACCAATGTTGAAGCTACAATAGAATTAACCTTTGAAATTGAAACAGACTAAATTCCTACCTTCCTGGATATCATGTTACGCCAAAACAATAAAGAACTAAATGTTGATGTTTATAGAAAAGCTACCAACAAAAACGACCTGGTCATCTTCTACTCAAACTACTCCTCTAAAATTAAAGCTGATATAATCATAGGTTTCTATTGAAGAGCATTAAGAATTTGCAGCCCTCTATATTTACCCGAAGAAGAACTATACATGAAAAACACATGCAAAACCTACAATATCAATATCACTTCATCCACAACGCTAGGAAAATGTCATACAACATATACAACTGCAACAAAAATAACAACATCATCCATAATAATAGAATATACAAGAACATATACATGAATCTACCGACTAACTTTGTAACGTCCACTATCCATAACAATCTATCCAATGTAAATAACATCCAAATAATCACACCAACTTCCAAAACACATTATGCATATAATCAGATGTACAAACACCCATAACAATAATATTTCAGAAGTAGGTAGATATAAAATAAATTGCCAAATATTGTCCCTCAAAATATATCGGAGAAACATGCAGAAATTTGAAAAAGGCATCTATTAACACAGAGCAGGGCACATAAAAACAATTTAACAAATGACTTGATCATGCATAGAAATAAATTCTACCACAAATTTGATTTTAAAAATGCTACACTATTAAGAAAAGTAAATAATTCACACAGAAGGAAAATACTCGAGTGTGCCGCCATTAAATATTATCAAAATACTAATGTACGTCCTGGTTTTTCCCAATCTCGTAACAGAATCACGAGCTTTCCAAGTCACCTGACACAATAAATATATTAAAGAAAACAGCTGAATCCATCATCACAACAATCCAAACAATATTACTTCATATGAAAAATTATATTTAAACCTTAAAGTAAGTGATGTAGCCAAATGGATATATATGAGCGCTTCGAAGTTCTTCAAGTAACTAACAACATTTTGGTTTTGTTTATAAATATTTTGTTGAAATAAATTCATTTCCTTCTTTGCATTGATAAAGGCCACAGTCGACGAAAGCCGTCGGCTAAAACTACAATACAATTTTCCTATTGTCTTTTATTCTACACACACACACACACACAACCAACCATTCACCCACAATCACTCACACACACACACACACACACACACACACACACACACACACACACACACACATATATATATATATATATATATATATATATATATATATGTGTGTGTGTGTGTGTGTGAAAAAAGTATTTTTAGGCAGCGCGTATTCATCCAAACAAATTTGATTAAAAGAATTGACATGGTCTGTCTTTAATTTTTTAATAGATTTTTCCAATTTCGGATATGGTGTTAAGTATTCTGCTCGAAGTTATGAATAAACTGCTCAAAGTATATATTTTGTTGTTTTTGTCCAACTACTTATCAGCATTATCAACAACCGACGTGGTGTCTGTGTAATAGTTGAGCTTCCTTTGTCTGCTAGGCATTTGAAATGGTCTAGCTTCAGTACGACTCAAAAATGTTTGCACCTATAACATTTATAGAATATACAAATTTAAACAAGTGTAATGGCTGGTGTAGATATTAGAATAAATATACTTAATTTAAAATGATATGTCCAACGTGGCATAAAGGTTTAATTAACGAAAATTTCCATATTATTATTTATATAAGGATTTCTATATATTTCAGGTGAATCAAAAGTGTTTGTTGCGATCATAAATTTTTAAATAATGGCTCGTGGAAAGATGCTTACTGCTGATGAAAAAGCCAAAATATCAAAATTAATCACAAATGATAAAACCACACTGGAAATTGCAAAATAATTAAACGAGATCATCGCACAATGAAGCAATATTTCAAAGATGGTAAAGTTAAGCGCAAGAAGTACAAGGGTGGTCGCCTACGTTCATTTAACAAGAGAGATTTAAGGAAAATTAAAGGATCACTCAAACAGAACTCTCACAGCACTAGCAAAGAGGCTTTTAAGCAAGATGGCGTTAAAGAAGTATCGAAAGGCACACGAATTCGGACCCTCCATAGTATGGCAAAACAATTTCAGGCCTTCCGTTGAGCGAAATGAATCGTCTGAAGAGGTTAGAATGGGCAAACAATTACTTAAAAATTGATTTCCAAAGAGTAATTTGGACGGATGAAGCCCGAGCTACATTAGACGGTGCCAATTGTTGGAAAAGAGTTTGGCTCATTCATGATGGAACTTCTCGCTTGCGTTTTAAACTCCAATAAGGCGTATGAGGAGTGATGTTCTGGGCTTTGTGGCTCGACATTGGACCATTTCTTGTATCAAAAGGACTCAAACTGAATTCAGCTAATTATTGCCAATTTTTAAAAGAAAATTTCATAATCTGGTTGAATTCACAAAATGATGAGTTCCGTAGTAATCTTGTTTATCAGTAAGATAATGTCCCCAGTCATGAGGCGCGCTTCACCAAATCGTGGTTGGCAAATCAAGGTTTTATAGGGAACACAATTATCGTATGGTCACCACAGAGTTCCGATTTAAACTCTATAGAGAATCTTTGGACCATGGTAAACCGTCAAGTTTATGAAAATAGACGGCAATTTTCAAACAAGGATCACCTGTGGAAGTGAATTTTGGATGTCTGTTCTATAATTACAGTCAGCGAAGTTAGGAAACTCTCTTAATCTGTCGATAAACGACTTATTGGGCTTCTTCAGAATGATGGTCGAAATATTAAATATTAATGTGCTCCTTGTGTTTTCATTCATTGATATCTAAACAAAGCCATAACAACTTTCATTGATATATAATAAATAATGCACCTTTTCATTATTTTGCTTTGAACAGGACCAATTTTGATTTGAAATTAAAGTCTGCAAAAACTTTGGATTCGGTATTATTTCCTTAATTAATAAAAAATCCCGAATAAAATTAATTTTCGTTATTTATTCGAAGATGTAATGATTAATTATTGGGCGAGTAGTAAGGAATTAAAATATTCAACTTTTGTCCATAAAATCATATTTTATTAGAGAAAATGCAAAATGTCAGTAATTGCAAACTCTTTTGAGTCGCACTGTAGACGTCATTAAAAATGGATCATGTGTCACGACATAAACTTAAATCAACTCTCCAAGTTTTTATCGAAACACAGAAACCAGTGGATAAAGATATTGGTTGGATCCAGTGATCTGACCCAAAGAGTTTAAAATCCGGCTGCTGCAGTAGTGAACAATAACATGGATAGTTGAGTTAAAAGTAACGATGCATCGACAATCGTTTGGTTTTTCAGGCACTGAATGTGAAAAATCAGTCTTTGCCCAAGTCTGTCGGTTAAATAGATTACACGCATATCTGAATATAAAAAAAAATAATTAGCTCTCCCCAAAATGTCGTATGGTAACTAAAATAAATCTTGCCTACTAAATTGATAGCATTCAGGTTTTTAGAATGGTCTAGACGACTGAAAATATACTCGAAGAAAGCCATCAAATTGAAATTGTTAAAAAAAATTTGATTTCGGCGTACGGTTTTTTGCAAATCGTTAAAAAAAATTCTCGGAAAAATTAACAGCCAGTCCTTGTCGACTGAATTCAGCAGATGTTTAAAAATATGTAGATTTGGGTTGGGTGTGTTACTATTATGTCGGCAGATGTTTGCTTGCTTGTAATCTTTCTATGACCGGTCGAAATTCTAAAGAAAATATTTACTCACATGTTAACGTTTTTTTTTTTGGCTTGTTTTTCATTGCATCTTTTTATATCTACTTACACTGCGTAGTAGCAATAGTACTTACTGGATTTGTTTTGGAGAGGCTATTCCATTTGCCGAAACTATTAGGAAAGACACGTATATATTTTCGTGTGTATGCACGAATGTTAAAATTTGAAGTCGATAGGATTTTAAAGAAGGAGGAAAATTAATAGGTGGAAAGTAATATGGTTAAGTATGTTTTAAGCGCTTTTGCACGTAAAACAAATAATTTAGATTGCGTAAATAATGTTTAACTTCATTCCAGCTATTTTACATTGTATGTAGTTATTTATTTACTTTTTGCTTTTGTTTCTGAGTTGAACATTTATATATTAATCCGTGTGATATCTCCCTGGGCAGAAGTATTCACAATTTATTTTTTCCTTAAGTCAATTTTGAAGGCATCATTTCTTTTTTTTTATTTAACATTTAAGGAAAACATTATCATCTCTCTAACTAATAACTGCTAACAAAAAGTATGATTATCGTCATGGTAACAGTAATTTTTTTTTTGTTTTCATTTGCAGGAGATGAGTGTTATTTTATACAAGCATTTGAGCAAATACATGTTTGTTCTGGAGATGACGATAAGATACCTCGTAAACATAACGTTAACCACAGTTTCTGGAAAGACATATGCTAAAGTGATAATAGCTATCGTCGTCGGCTTTATCTCGTCTCCTAGAATGTAGTTCCTTCTTTGCTGATCACTTCATTTATGATGATGGTGTTGATGCCCAAATCCACCGGCAACGTGTAGGTTCAGGACGAGAAGCTTCCAATTTCACCAGAACCTGTTCCTATCAGGCATTCCCTATCACCGTTTGCCTTTGCATGATTTGGTTGAAGGGGAAAGAAAATCAGAGTCGAAGAAAATGCCGATGGCGTGATTTTGTTTAAGGTGGAGTTCATCTTGCCAGGATGTGATCCGCACACTTTATTTAACGACATTCCTATGCGGTACATATTGAATGAAACATGAATAATCCAGTTATGAAACTGCAACATACTTCCGCTGATAAATTCGTATAGCGCCTTCTGTAGTATGTCTGTCATGCGTAGCCCTTTGCTTGTGCAGCCGTTGATATCTTTTGTAATGGTTATCCGCTTGATCCACTGTTCCGGTGAACTGAAAATTGTACAATTTAATTTAAACTTTTGGTAAGTAGTTGAGTTGGTATAGGCTTGATTTTGTTCTAAAATTTCGTTAAACTAAGGGGATTACTTTAAATTTTTTAGTGATGCATTTTTTGAATTTTCGTTTTTCTCCTCCGCTCACATTTAAAGGGCATAGTTTTCGTAGACTGTTTCATGGTACCATATTGGTTTTCATTTTTCTAATTTCTCATATTTATCTAATTCGACAAAGATCTACTTGAACTACGAGAACAATTGAGGGATTTGTGGATGATGGTAAAATAAACCAGAACGTATATTCTCTCTCTCTTTGAGGCATCTTCTTTAAGGTGCCGCGTTCCCTCAGAAAGGCAATCATGGCCTTCCACATCTTCCTGTCCTTTGTTGCTCTTAATAAATTTTGTCTATTTTTATTTCTCCTCAAACCCTGTTCTACTATTCAAATTTTCAAGATCACCAAGTGTGCTACACGCTGCTTTTCTCCGTTCCCCCCTTTCTCTCGATATGTCCTGTAAGTATCCGATTTTCCAACCCTCCTTCCTCGAACGTGCGCCAGAATTTTAAACTCCACTTCCTGATATTAAGTATAAGTTTTCTTTCTTGTTCCCATTTTCTACAAAATCTCGCCATTGCTCATATGTTTAGTCCATGTTATCCTCGGCATCTTTCTGTAGAACTAGATTTATGTTGCTTCATCTCTCTTCTTCATCTTTGAGAAAATATCCCAGCATTCGCTGCGATACAGCAGGGCAGGTATCACGTGACATTTCATTATTCTTTTTAAACGAAAGTTTGTATGTCTCTTGATACTTTTCTTAGCTTTTAGAATGCTCTTTGTCCACCCCAATACGTCTTCAGATCTCAGTGTCGTACATACCGTCCTCTTTTAGAGCAATTCCCAAATATCTAAATCTTTGGAATTCTTTGATTTTAGTAATCCTCGATTTGTAATTTGTATTTTGGACTCATCCTTTTGCTGATAATCATGCATTCTGTCTTCTTGTAGACTATAGTTAGTCTTTTCTTCTTGCTTTCTTCGCTACCTTCTGTGAGAGATTTTATAGATTTCTTTCCGTGTCTGCTATCAACACTGTGTCATGAGCATATCTTATATTTTAGGCGTGAACAAACTCTACGCGTATACTAGTATCTAGAAAACCAATTTCAGAATTTGAGAAACGTTTAATATTTTATTTTCAATTCTTTAAAGAGGTTGAATTATAGCAAAGGACCCGCACATTTGGGACCCCAATAAAGAAAATACGCTCTATGAAAATATTATGCAATATCGATAATGATATATGACAGAGAATGCTGGACAATCTTCCAACAGATAAAGAAACTTGAATCAAAAGAAATATGGTACAACAGAAGGATGATGAGCATTCCATGAAGTGAACATTTGAGCAAAATGCTATAAAAAAGGAGATTTATACTTAACATAAGGGAAAGACTGATGAAATTTCTGGGGCTTAGAAAAATTGACACAGACACAGGAAATATATAAGGTAAGAAGGACACAGTAAAACAGCCCATAAACTCCCTAACGGGCATGCTTCTCAGAAAAATATTTATGACTTATAGCCATAAGACAAAATGTATAAAAAGCTACAAAGGACAGTACATTTTGAAGAGCCATGCTCGCCAAAATCTTAAAGAAACGAGGCACACAGAAGAACTAAAAGAAGAGGTCTCTCGATATGGTCGAAACCTGCATCTCTAGTCATAAGAAAAAACATTGTCTAATACGGTATAATTTTGCTCGGCCTATCATAGAGATTGTATAATTGAAATCCCGCTGGGCTGTTATGGTCTCTGGTTGAAAAGTCTAAATTCGTTGGAGCGGACTGCGGCTTATCATATTAAACGAGACACAGATTCGAACCCTGCCGGGGAGCACTTTTTTTTTTATAGAGCCCAGCAAATGCTCAGGCCGGTTGACATTTAAAGCCGAAACATATCTTTCTATACATTAGTTACAAGGTTGATTCTTTTTTCCTGCGGTAGGTTGCCATTTCTTTCTGTGGTATAACAGTTGCCATCTAAGGCTATAGAGCTCGGGCTGTATTGCTATTTACTCATAGCTTGAGGCGAGAAGAATAGGATTCATATCTTTCCTAAGAGTATTAGCACGTACGTGAATGCAATGGATTTGAGCGGAATTCGAACTCGGCTCTCCGCTATCCATTACTCCACCGTGCCTCCTTCTGACAGATAGTGAAATGAAATAAATAAATTGAAAGAAAGATATTGAAATGAAATAAATAAATTAATTAATAAATCGATGTAAGAATGAAAGTTATTGGAAGAAAATTTAATTAATTAATTAATTACTATCGAGATTAAAAGGAAGAATGGAGACAAAAGGGTAAGGGTCACGCAAACTCTCACGATTATCTCTATTCAAGAGATTTCTATATCTCTCTTAACACGCTCTCTTTCACTTTTAATCCTCACACACACACACACACACACACACACACACATATATATATATATATATATATATATATATATATATATATATATATATAGTATAGGATTGGTGCAAAAGGAATAAATTCCAATAACCAACAATTACTTTTCTTGAAAGAGTGCTCAATACAGAGTAGAGCGAATATAATTATTTATTTAAAAATTACAACATAAATATGTTATAAAATCACTACAAAAATACCCATTTTGTTACAACACCTCTGGTGTCTTATCCATTGATGATGGTTAATGTAGATCGTAGAAAAAATCTAATTTATTCTACAATATTGGTAATATATATATATATATACACAATTGGTAATTCTATATATATATAAAGTATATATATATATATATATATATATATATATATATATATATATATATATATATATATATATATATATATATATAAATAAATAAATAAATAAATAAATAAATAAATAAAAAAAAAAAAAAGAGTATATAGTTATATATACCAGTCAGTTATGAGCCATGCGATAAACCAGTTACCATCCAAGGCTAAAGAATCCGGTCTGTCTGCTATTTACCCATAGGTGGAGGGGGAAGTAGAGAGTTCATACCTTTACCAAGGGTATAAGCACTTAATTGAATGCAATGGATTCGACTAGAATTAGAACTCGGCTCTCCGATTACCCAGTCCGAGCTGCCTATCCATTATTTCACATGCCGCCCTCATATAGCTTAGATGTGGCATAAGGCTGAAATTAAGGTGTAGCCATTGAGGATCGAACTCACTACTCAGTCTTAATTGTTCTAGCAAGACAAGCTTACATTACACCAACTCGAGGTACTCTATGCCGCCTCATATATATAGCAGGTGTAAAAGAAAAAATGTCCAAATCGTGTAACAGCAAAATAGTCCAATTGTTACATGAAGCTTTGAACCGCTGTACCTTATTAATGATTTGAGTTATCTTATTGGAATTTTCAGAGGATTTTATATCACTATTGGACTCTACTTTGAATAATAAAAATGCATTTAGATCTAAGTTGAAATGAGTATCCTTCTTGCTGCTGTGATCTCCTGATACATTCTTCCTTATTGTTTCTTCTTGATGGTTATTGAATAGATTTTGAAGATGGAAGCCAGAGTATGAATGTTGGTACCGTTACTGAAGGCCTGAATGAATTTTTCCTCTCACCATTGCTCAGTTGAGAAGACAGTGGGGCTAACACAAAAGGATTTTAACCATTTCTTTTTCTAGCTGAATAATGGATTTTCAGGGATTCTAAGAATAAATGGTACCAAGATGGCTAATCATCTTATCTAAAAACCTGGAAAAATACTCAATTAGTTTAGTGGCTTTTTTAGATATTAAACATTTTGTGGGATGGACAATTATGCTGTTACACGATTTGGACAATTTTTCTGTTATATATATATATATATATATATATATATATATATATATATATATATATATAAATGTACATTTGACTTAATAAAGTCCATCAGAGGACGAACTATGTCGCCTAAAATAAGTTTTCATTTTGTCTTTATTCATATTGTCCTTTCATAGATATAATCTATCTGAAACTTTTCACACACACACAAACATATATATACATATATGATAAAATATACTTTGAAGTTATGATAAAAAAGTCAATATCAGAGATAAAGCTTATCTAACTATAAAAGTGGGCACTGAAATCAACACTAAGCGGCGACAGTCTGTTTCAACAGAATCTTTCAGGTCTGATCGAATGAGGCAAGCTTAGTAACCATTACACCACTTCGAAGTGGCGATATATATATGTATATACGTGTATTCATCTCTGAAGACTGCGATGAAGCAGACTGTCTACTCTTGGTGTTGACCTGAGTGGCCTGTTTTATATTTATATACACGTGTACACCCAGATACACACACACACCCAGATACACACACACAAACGTACACACTCGCGCACACACACACACTCGCACACACACACACACACATACACACACACACATATATATATATATATATATATATTATAAATTAATTGATTTAAAAAACCCAGACAACACTTGTCCAATTGACGTAGATTTATCTGTAACCATGGAAACGTGATTTTAGCTGTGTCTTTAAAACCCAGTAATTTTAAATGTTAATACAAAATTCGCTTGAGGTGAAATGGAACTAATGTCTTTAATTTAATTGCAAAATTAAATTCGTGGCTATTAGCTTCCATTTTTGAAACATGGTTAGAACTGTGTAGCGGGAAAATATATTTTAAATCAATTAATTTATAATATTAATGCTCTGTAAATTTACATTGAGCACTATTTTGTAAAAATAAAATATCTATAAGAACACCGGATTATATATCTTACTGTTCTTTCTTTTTATTGGAATACATACATACATATACATACACACACACACACACATATGTATATATATATATATATATATATATATATATATATATATATATATATATATTCACTTATCACTTATGTGTGTATGGTGATTTTCAAAAAGCCGAAATTATGAGGAACCCAGTGAGGATCAAACTCTCTATTCAGTTGTAATTGATCTATCTAGCGAGACAAATTTGCGAACAATTATACTACGTCGAGGAGACTATGTATGTATGTATGTATTATTACATGCATAAATTTTCTTATTAATTATTACATAATTCCTCATAATTGAAAATTAATTATTAATTATTACATTACTTATTAATTGTAATTATATTATTATCTTATTTATTAATTGTGAAAGTAACTTACTTTCAATTTTGTTGGAAAAGTGTCCCCCATTTGTAACCTTATTTTGTTTCGTTTTTACTACTAGTTACTTTGTGTTATTATTTATCTATCAAATATTTTTAAAAAATAACAACAACAACAATAATTATTATATTAATAAAATTTTCTCATTTACTATTTAATAATTCTATACTTTAATATATATAGCAATATATTGGCACATTAATGAAGAACTGTTTCCTCCGACATCTAATGTAAAAATTCATATGTTTCATGCATGTAGGGACCAGCGGCTAGAAGTAGTACCTTTGTTGCTCGGCAGCTGCACTTATTATTAAGGTGGACGGGCCACAATGGTCTTCAACCATCCCTAAGTCCTCACAACACACCCTGTAAACCATAGAAAGGATTAAAGATATGTATATATGTACATCCGTATTTGGGTATATGTGGTTCTTTAGTGATGTCTATGTCAACCCGTCTAAGAGAAGGAAACTCAGGTGACAAGCCTGCGGCTGAAAAGATTACTGGCCATCTCGACTTTGCTTCACCAGATCATAATCATAGAGGCTTAGAGAGCGGCATTGGTATTGTACAAGCGTTTGTCATAATAATCAAATGATGGAAAGATGCCTCTTTGCGACATCTCTTATTATATTCGTACACCTCAACCAAAAGTCCATGGTGATAAATGAAGGTCAACGTGTGCAGACTTAACCAGTTGGAAGCACACTGTCACAAAACTGCACATGGGCGGCGTGAGTGATATCGGAACATCGCTGCGTGTCTTCATGCACTGCTCACCCAAATACACACACACACACACACACACACACACACATATATATATATATATATATATATATATATATATATATATACATTAACAGCATTACTCTGTTTTCCTGGCCCGTTATGATTTATTACATATATATATATATAATAAAAAAGCTCAAAGACTAATATTCCATGGTTATAATTTATTACATTGGAATCGTAATCACGATCCAATTCATCAGACTTACAAATTCAAAAAGAAATCGGAAAACATTTGTATAATGAAATAGCTTCGACTATATACGAAAAACATATCCTTAAAAAATAAAACGCGAGTTCAAATATTAATTTCCACGCGTCCTATTAATATAGACAAACGAAGATAGACTTTTTCCAGTTTGCTATATATATATATATATATATATATATATATATATATATATATAGTTAAACCTAGAGAGCCAAACAAACCTACACGGTTTCACCTAAGCGGATCGTCAGAAGGCTGGCTCGAGCCTTCCCTGAGGATCCGCTTAGGTGAAACCTGGTAGGTTTATATGGTTCTCTAGGTTTAATTAGGTCTACTTACCGTATTGAGCACTTTATTTAGTTATTTTGCTTACTCGTTTTGGGTTTTTTCTCTTTGGGCTTTGGACTTGCATGCTAGACGATTATTTTCGGCTAACGTACATTTTTTTTCCCTTTGGTATTCGTTTGATTATTTGCAAATCAAGACACCGAAGGTTTTCCGGACGAGTATAATTACTTATACTACTAATATATATATATATATATATATATATATATATATATATATATATATATATATATATATATATATGCAATTAGATCTTGTCCCTTGACTCCTTCGATTTTCTGGGAATAGATTGTAAAATTGAATTTATTTTCACTATCATATATTTTAATGAATTTCCCATAAAATTTAGTTCTGCTAGCACGAAGCCAAAATCGTCGTGGCCGAGTGCTTGAACGTTCTTGCTTTTTTGAAATTGTTGATCACGCGATATAACACTGATAAGGTCTGATCAGCATAGTTGCAGTATAAACCACGGGTGCAGTCTCTGGGTTCTGTGCAAACACAAAATGTGCCTGAACGAGCGTCTGCAATAGTAATTGGCTAGCTGCTCTAGTAGACAGGTAACCTCGAATATATGTTACAACTTTTAATACTTTATTTCATAACACTGGTAATTATAATAAAAAAACCTCTTTTCTGAAGAATTGTTGACATTTTGGGGCAAAATACAATCTTTTTTTTTATATATATATATATATATATATATATATATATATATATATATAATATATATATTATATATATTATTATATATATACTAACCACTTGTATTCGAGGATATTCGGCCACAGTTGTCGACAGACACCAAAGATTCCAGCTACTGAATTGCACTCAAAAGCTTGGGTCAACCCGTGATATGTTTTTCACGGACTTTTACAAAGGTGACCCACGCTGGGATGGACCCTAATGTCCGAAAACGGCATAAGGTCTCGAACCGGGTTTCATCGTCAGAAATTGTACGTTCGTGCAACTCATAATAACTATATATATATATATATATATATATATATATATATATATATATATATATATATATATATATATATGATGATTGTTGGCTACACTTCCATTTTTTAAAACACCTTAATATGGGATATGTTTATTTCTGCTTAAGTAGAAGATAAACTACCTAGAGTGTGTTTGCTTTTATTTTGCCCCCAAATAAACAACACTATACAAAATATTATACTAGAAAGCATATGTTGTTGGTTATTTTTCCAATAAAACCATCACATGACTTGCTTATTGAATTACACATATTTGGTGTTCTTTCAAACAATTAAAAAAAAAATATTGATGGCAGACCTTCCCACGAATTCTTCAAGAACTGAAAGAGCTGCCTCCCACGCTTTTGGTATTCTCCTCAAGCATTTTTCGCCAATTCATCCTATAGTAACTCTATAGGAGACAGGCCAGGAGACGGAGGGACAATATATATATATATATATATATATATATATATATATATATATATATATATATATATATATATATATAAATATATGAAAAATTGAAACTTTTCATCCGTCAAAATTATTATTATTTCAAAAATTTTGAAACTACCAGCGTCTCTCTTTTCGTACGCGTGTGTAGACCTGATGGCATCAACAAAGCCCAGTCCGATGACATCCTAACGGATAAAAAGCGTCACATAAACTTTTTCCCAAGTTGTCATACTATATCTATCTATCTATCTATCTATCTATATATATATATATATATATATATATATATATATATATAGAGAGAGAGAGAGAGAGAGAGAGAGAGAGAAAGTTTACTATCAACTCAATGCATTGCTGAAATGAAACATAGCAGATAATAGTGCAAGAAAAAATTTGTATGAACAAAACACTTAAAATCTTAATAAACATATAATTCTTTGAAAATTTCTCCGATTTAACCAGTAGAGAAGTCAATATTTATGAATAAAAATGACAATAGGAAAACTGGTAATTGCTGACGCGTTTCGTCCAATGTGGACTTTATCAAAGCAAAATACGAAATACATTCCATTTGCTAGGTACATTCTGTTTTTGTTTTTATTAGTTACTTTGTTCATTTAATTTCATTTTCGCGTCAGCAATTACCAGTTTTCCTATTGTCATTTTTATTCATAAATATAATTCTTTATAAAAATAAATTATTTTTGGTTTGGTTTGTTTTACGACATATCAACCTCAATGGTTTATTTAATGCCGACAAATTTTTTATTGCTGGTCATATTTTTTTTCGAAAAAATGTATATCTCTGATAATATTTTTCACAAAATACAAATGTTTTTAATTATTATATATATATATTTAAAGCTTTTAATGTTTTTCCTTAAAATATATGTAATAATTATTTTTTACAAATTATTTTGTATTGAAACTCTCAGATTTTGTCCCCAGTTTGGGGGTCACTGATGGACCTGGGAACACCAACAGCGGTGGTTCCCGCTACTCACTCCTGAACAGACAGGAGGCAAATTGTTTTTGGCCTCACGGAAATGAAGTATGACTGTTGTGGGTCAACGCACTTGGCTTCGCCAAAAAGTATGGCGGCGCTATTTATATCTTCTGTTTCTCTTTTCTTCCTTTTGCTTCGAACGTATATAATGAGCGTTGTCGTCCTTGATCCCTGACGATTGAGCTCTCAGACTCACTAACATACACACAAACAAGAACATTCTTATAGCCAACTTTAATGTACTTTCATTTTGATTTCAATTTTGTATAGATGCAATTCCTTTTATTAATAACATTCCAATTATAGTTTGATTTAAATTCCATGTTTTGTAACTTATTTTAACTGGACTATAATGATCCAGCCAAATATTGGTTGCAAGGCAAATGTTACAGGAACTGCGAATATTTGTTGCAAAACTATCATACCCCTCAAGAAAATAGGTGATTCCCGCAATAGAGTTGAAGAAAACTATGAAAAAACAAAAATTCCTAACGGAATGAATAATAAAAATAAAAATAAATCTGGAAAATTTACTTCATATGAAATCGAAAAATTAACCAACACAGAGTTTTCTCCCTTGATCGAATATAATGAAACCAAATAGTAGATAAGTTGTTATGCATTCAAATTAGTTTCGTAATATAGCCACAATTATATGGCACCCAGTGAGAATCGAAGCCAGTTTTCAACCATGCTAACTCACTTTCAATTAACCGCTTAGATTTCCAGCGAGATGCTATTTGTTCCCAAATCAGGCTAACCACTTAATTCTCATTAATCTGAGGAAAGATTTCACGTTCCTATCTTGAGTTGAAAAACAGACATAAAGAAACATTTGCAGACATAACACACATACAGGGTACGAGCTGTAAATTGTCGCCATTTTATATTGATAATTTTGACGCACGCGTGTTGTTTGTTTTTTATTTTGTCGACTGCACAGACTAGCCTCAGTTGGGCACTATCAGTGGGAAAAAAAGAGCACTATGACGCAATTCACATCGCCAGAAATTGGGAAACGGCATTCTGTACAGCTTGGCATTCCTGCCGGAAGCTCCTACATGAACATTTCAGAGTGTATGGGTGTTAATTTAAGGAGAGTGCAGAGGTTTCGGAAAGAGTTGGATGAGTCGAATTGTGATTACGAATGTTCGACAGCTCGGAATACTCACTCTAATCGTTTTCATAACAAAAGAACTCTCGAAAGTTTTAGTAAGGCGCTCAGACTAAATACGTAAGCCTACACGAAGTGTCTTGGGAATGTAGTGTTGCCTTAGTTCAAGAGGGTGGCTGGTGATATATCCTATGTCTGGCGACAGGACTATGCACCATGCCATACAAATAGGAAATACCATTCATGGTTGTCAGACAATTGCTGCGACCACAACACTCCTTACATCTGACCACCTAACTCCCCAGACTACAATCACTTTTTTATTATGTGTGGGGCGCAGTTGAGCGAGAGACCAACACCACTCCTTGTAACACCACAGATGAATTGAAAGCAAGTATTATGACAGAATTCACTAATTTAAACAAAGCGACCGTCCAGAAGAGATGCAGAAGATTCTGAAGTCATCTGAAGGCCGTGGTTGAAACCAATGGCAATTTTATTGAATACATCTGCACTTTTTTTTGCGTAATTTTAGTAAATATATCTGTTAAAATGAGATGTTAGTGTTATTTTCAATTTTGCTTAATTTAGACGTCAATCTATCCATCGCATCCTATATATATATATATATATATATATATATATATATATATGTGTGTGTGTGTGTGTGTGTGTGTCTTGATATATATATATATATATATATATATATATATATATATATATATATATATATATATATATGTGTGTGTTTTGTTTGTATTGGTACTCTCTCCATTTTTTATGTTTGAATACGTTTTCAGGAATTATGTAACGCAGATGCCTGTGAAATCGAAAAAGAGAAGTCACTCAAGGTGAGCAAATAAAATACGTTACTAGGTTTCTCAAAAAGAAATAGAAGAAGCAAAGTGAAAAATGTATCTCATCAAAGAAGCAGCTGGTGTTTTTCATTGTTTTCCGTCTGCATTTTGTCCGCCATCTTTGCTCGACGATATATTTTCCGTATCGATCTTTAGTACGAGTATTCATTTTTTTTTTATATTCTAATCAGCTTATGACACGGTTTCGCGCGAGGAGGCAGCTGTGGAATATATGGAAAAATGTATTTTCTTGATAACGTGTAAGGTGTTAATAAATGTTTCCCTTAAGAGCTGACGTTATCTGACAAAAAGAATTGACATTCATTCGGCGCAACGCTTGCTAACGCTTTCGAGGCTGCTATTGCTTCATCTCTTCGCTTCATTGTATGAAATAAGAAAAAAAACATCAACAGGAAACAATCGTTGCACACACAAAAGCTAAATTGACATGATATGTAGAAAAGGATTGTTTTCTTATTTCCAATATACAATTAATTAAGGCAGACGATGCTATATGTGGGGATATAGAATGCGTAGGGTAATCTCAACGTGATGATTAGATATCTTCCATAGATAAAGGCCCGCATCTCGGTGGAGATTTCTTACACTGAAGAGGAAATAAAAAAGTAGATTTTGCTATTGTTTTCTTTTCTTTCCCTGGGCAATAATTTTCTCGCTTCTAAATTCTTGAATTTATGGAGAACAACTCTTCAAGGGCTACGTCATCCATATATACTGTATTAGAAAATGGGAGGACTACATCGATTGAGAGTGTTGTTGTGTCCTTCCTCTAAAGAATCTATGTTGAACTCTTCCGCTTACTATAAGATTAGTAGGAGAGTAGGCCTTGGAAGAACTGTTGAATAGCTTGAACTCTGGGTCAACCAGCACATGCTCACTAGTCGTGGAATACTATTCTGTTGTACTTACTGTTTAATATATGATATATCTGTAACAATTGTTTTGTTATTTCTTTAACCAGTTACTTGGTCACAACATCATGGTGACAAAGGATTCGAAGAAACGGACTTCACGTTAAATCATAATTTTTTTTTTTGCCAGTGTCTACAACAGTGGTGAAGAAAGAAATTCTAATCAAACTCTACGACAAAAAAGGGTATCCTGTGTTAATTACAAAACTGACAGTGAAAAAAAGAAACTCCTCAAAACAATAGGATTTCTACAAGTTCAATACAGTGGTTGGGAAGAAGGTTGGTAAACCTTGTTATTTTTTCCATTCCAACAAGTCAGTAAAAAAATGTACGAGTCAAATAGACTGATAGTTTTCGCTAATAGGGTAAATTAAAAATTTACGACCCCCCCCGCTTTTAAATTTTTCAGTAAAAGAATAGTATAATTCAAAGAATTATTGTTGGTTAGAAGGGTAAAAAAAAAAAAAAATCTTCCTTTTCATTTCTTAATTTTACGTACCACCGCAGTAAAATTGACGAACTTAAAAGCTAGATTTGATGAAACATCAACAGGAACAACAACTACTGTTGGAACAGATATATCATGAAAGACCAGAGAAATTCCAACGAGAACATGCAGAATACCAGAAGAAATTTGAGGAATTAAACCTTGAAATTCAAGTTAGACAACAGAAACTGGAAGAAATGGTCCCTCAAATACTGAATAAGCAAAAGCACTTGGATAATATATGCATCAAAAGCCGAAAGGACGTCAGCGAAAACGTGTTCTCTCTAAATGCTACATGGGGTGCTATTGAAAACTTCACGTATGCACCTGAAAATGGAATTACGTTTGTGTCGTACTTTAAACGTTACGAGGACTTATACAATACGAATTGTGCAAATTGGGATGACCATAAATAGGTTCGCAAACTCCTCAGGAAATTAGGCACATCAGAATACACTAAGTTTGTCAACTATATAATGCCTAAGAAAACCAGCGACTTGAAATTGAAAGAGGTGATTCAATCATTAACAGAACTCTTCATTCCCCCCCAAAAAACTGTCCCGCAAGCGTTGGAAATGCATGAATCTCACCCGCAAAGATGACGAAGATTATACTACTTTCATGAGTGTAGTCAATAAACACTGCGATGACTCTAGATTGGCGGAGTTAAGCGCCAATAATTTTAAATGATCTGGTTTTCATTCAGGGTTTGATTTCAGCGAAAGACGCCGAAATACGTCGTAGGTTGAAAACGGGCCCGACGTTATTTTAGAGCAAGTTGCCGAAGATTACCAACGCCAGAGAGGATTCGAAAAAACATCGACCAGAGTGGCGTGGCTCCCATTAAAAAAATACGCCAAAGAAAATTTAAAAAGTGCCAGCCAAAATATAATAAAGTTACTTTGCCGTCAAGACCATGTTTCAGGTTTGGTCAATTACATTAGTATAGAGATTGTCCTTTTAAAGATAAAAAAATGTTTTAATTCCAATAAATTGGGACACAAAAGTTCCCACTGCAGGATTAAGAACAAGACAAGAAAATGTTTTATAAAAATTACCAAGTCTGATGAACCAGAAAGTCGTAACATCAGGAAATATATTGTAGTGCAAATATTTAACAAAATATAAGGCTACAGCTTGATTCGGGTTCAGACATCCATAAATAATTGTCAAACATGGAAAAAACTGGGTAAGCCGACTTTGTTAAGAAAGAACCAAATACCTAAAGGAGTAACTGGCGACACTATTAAGTAAATGGAGGAATTTATAACAGACGTCCCATTTAAAGGTAAAAATTTAAAACTAAAGGTTTATATTATGAAGAATAAGGGTAATTTGTTCGATTAGTGTTGATTAGAATAGTTTCAACTTTGGGATATGCCTATTAACTCCTTATGTCAAAAGGTCAAAAATTTGACTGACGAAGCAGAAAAGTTGTAAGGTGAACTTTAAAAAAATTATCGACGTTTTCAATGGAGGACTAGGAAAATAAACACAACTGTTTGCTCAGTTTTAGTTAAATCCTGATGTAAACCCCGGTTTTAAGAAAAGATGTAAAGTTTCATTTACCTCGTTAAATCAAACTGGCGAGGAGTTAAATTGACTACAGGAAATGGGAGTTCTGGCAAACGTTGAATATAATGAATGTGCATCTCCTGCAGTTTATAATTTAAAAAAGAGAAAAGAAATTCGTGTATGTGCTGACTTCTTTACGGGATCTCTAATGGATCACCATTATTCCCTTCCAAGTCCAGAGGAGATATTCGCTAAGCTCAGTGGAGAAAAATATATTTCTAAGATCCACTTAAGCGATGCATATCTACAAATACCCGTGGACGAGAAATGATCGAAACTCCTTTGCATAAACATCCACAAAGGTTTATTCAAATTTTTAAGACTTCCGTTCGGGGTTAAGGTCGTTCATTTCATTTTTCAACAGGTCAGGAACACGATGTTAAATGTTTGGGATTTTGCGTTGGCCTATATCGATGACGTCCTAATGAAATGCCAGAGCATCGAGGAGCACACATCGCACGTCTGTTAGGTGTTCAGGAGAATCCAGGGTTACGGAAGACGTCCCGAGCCAGATAAGGAAACGGCAATAAAGAATATGCCAGCACCAGAAAATGTGTCGGCTCTTCAGAGTGTTTTAGGTCTTGTCAATTATTACAACGTTTTTGTCCCAAGAATGCACAGTTTGAGAGCTCCACTTAATGAATTATTAAGAAAAGATAAAGAGTGGGAATGGACAACCAAATGCCAGGAAGACTTTGAGAAAATAAAAGAGGTACTTACATCAGATCTGTTCCTGATTAATTACGATCCAAACCTCGACATAATTGTAGCCAGCGATGCTAGCTCTTACGGCATCGGGGCGTGCAATTTACATAAGCTAAAGGATGGATCGGTAAAGCCAATCGCCCATGCATCTAGGACGCTATTACTAGTTGAAAGGGGTTACTCGCAAATATAAAAGGAAGCCTTAGGAATCAATTTTTGCGGTGACTAAATATCATAGATTAATTCATGGTAGGTACTTTTTCTTGCAAATAGACAATCGTCCACTCCTTACTATCTTTGGATCAAAAAGGGTCTGCCAACATATACTGCTAATAGACTGCAAAGATGGGGAATCATTCTCCTCAATTATAACTACAAAATGGAATTTCTTCCATTCACTAAAATCTGTCATGCAGACGGGTTGTCTAAATTAATACCTAAATATGCTGAACCCCTGGAAGACACAGTCGTTTCTGACATAAGAAAAGAGGTCGAAATGAAAAGTACCTTGCGCAATGCTGTCAGGGAGATTCCTATAATAATTGGCGAGATAATAGACAAAGCGTCCGATGATGAGCTAATAAAGGAAGTAAAGGACAAACTAAATAGTAAAGACCAGAATATCTCAGAAGTTTACTCACCCTGTAACGACATACTAATATACGGGGACAGAAGAGTAATCCCGTCTACACTACAGAAAAGAACATTTAAGGAATTCCATGTTGGCCATCCGGGAACTTCAAGAATGAAGAGTCTGATGAGGAGTTACGTCTACTGGATCAACATGGACAAGGATATTGTAAGATCGTGCAAAGGGTGTGCTTTCGCTCCTAAAGCACCCCCGATAATATTCAATTTCTGGTCTAAAACCGACTGTCCGATACACAATGATTATGCTGGCCCAGTTGATGGTTTTTAGTACCTTGTAGTAGTTGACAGTAATTCAAAGTGTCCAAAAAGTCTTTGCATGAACTATTTTCCCGTTTCGGAGTTGTTGACTGTATCGTAACAGACAATGCCACACAGTTCACATCCTGTGAATTTAAAGATTTTTGTCGGTCATTGCTAATCTATCATATTACCACGATGCCATATAACACAAGAAGTAATGGAGAGTCAGATTGTTTTGTGGACACTTTCAAGAGAGCACTGAGGAAGGCAAGAGTTACTCTCATCGATACGGCTATACATCAGTTTTGGCAGGTTTATCGTGTAACCCTTAATAGCAGTGCTCCATCTGTCAAGACGCCAGTGGAGGTCATGTTTGCCAGGAAAATAAAATCGGCATTTGACAAATTTCTTCCGAGTGAAACGTAAGCGGGACATAGGAATGAATTGCTTAAAAAGAGCTTTAAGAACGGTGAAAAGTATTTTTCTTTTATTTGGGAATATTAAAGCTCACTTGGAGATAGGAACAATAGACAAACAAATTGTTAACATGATTTACATTGTTCAGGAACAGAAGTTTATACACAAACGTCATGTAAACCAAATTAAAAAAATGGTATGAAAGCGTAGTCGACAGGGATCCCATACAAGATGACACTATGGATGTCATCTTTGACACGTTTGAGGTTCCAATACCGCAATCAGTGCCAGAGAAGGACCAAAAGAAAAAGAAAATTTATGAAACCTTTATAAATTACCCCCCGAAAAAAGAGAATATATTGAACATCTTTCATTTCATATCATGTCTATAGAAAAGGTAAAGAATGAAAAAAAAAAAAAAAAAAACAACACCTCCTCACTTATGCACAATACGCATTGGATTATTGGAAATTATTAACAATTTATAATTTACTATTAAACTTATCCAATTTTGTATTATTTAGGAAAAATGAAATAGAGAATTTAATAAAAAAGGGATTGTTGTTAACATATAAAATGTTTGTCTTAAAACTAAAAAAGTTATTGGGAACGTAATTCCTGTATATAGCATTTTCAAAATGGTGGTTTCTGATTTTTTTTGAAAAGCTGAAAAGGGATGGGTTGTGGTGCCCTCCCTCTAAAATGTCTTTGTTGGACAGATAGATAAATGGATAAATCGTTTATATATATATATATATATATGTGTGTGTGTGTGTATGAATTACATGTAAATGAAATTCAATACCCATATTATATATGGCCATTTCACCCAGAACGGTCTTGTCAACACCAAGAAGTTAAATAAAATAAAAATATATCATAATATTTTTGTAAATAGATATAAAGAGGATGAAAATTTACAACAAACGGAAAAGGTATTTAAAATGGGATGTGGGAGAGAAAGAAAGAAAAGAGAAAAGAATAAAGAAGGGAGGGGGGATAGAGTAAATGATTAGCGAACGCAAGATGAAAAATTTTCATATTCTTCTATACATAGGCTAACATTGATCTATATTTACACTGTTAAATCTTTTCATGTAACTTCCTTTTTTGTTATTTATTCTTAAAAGTTGACAATGACTTTAATTCGAACTCTGACAGTGTTCAAATACAAGACCTTGTTAGAAAAAATAAAAACAAACTTTTATTTACTTTAATTATTTAGATATTTTTCTAATTTCCAATAGGGAAACCATTTTTATTAGAAAGCCGTCACCTAAATTAATTAAAGAAAAAAGATTCCCCGAAAATGTAATAAAAGAATTTGTCCTGTGTATAATTTTCTTAAAATGAAATCCCTTGACATCCAATTTTAAATTATTACTAATTCGGTAAAATTAAGAAATGGAATTTTTGTTTCCTATTGTATAAAAGTATTTTTACCGGCCTGAATGTCCGAAAATGAAAAATTCGTTCATGGAACATCCAATTTTAAATTCGATTACCGAACTCCTTTTTGGCCGAGTCATTCGGTAATACGGTTATTAAGAAATGGACAAAGACATTCAGGACAATTTATTTATTAAAGACATTTTTTATGTTTAACGTTAAATTTTTTATAGAAATGAAAAAACAAGGTGATTTATTTCCAAGTCTTTGCTGAAATGACGGGGTTGTTTGTTAGAAATAATAAACTGAGAGTATTAAATAAGTGTGGTCATTTACCGGATTTATCCATTCATTCATTCAATACGTCTTGGGAGAAATTATCACTATTCAAGTCAGACTAAAATATATCAGTAATTCCCAAATTTTGCGGTGGAAGAGGATAGCAGGTGAAGCGGAAGGATCGAAAGACAATCAAAGATTGAGAAATAGTTTTTAAAAATTCATATGCCAAAAATAAATATGACTTCAATATTTAAAATATTATGGTTTAATTATGCATGAGTCCCTGTATAAATAATTATTGATCCATTTTATCACTGTAATATTTTATTTATATTCGAATACAAGGTTGTTATAGATGTAATACAATTCCAGGAACCATAAAACATTATTTTTATTTTAAAAAAGTGTTCTATACAAATTATAGCGAATAAGTCTCTAATCACAACCTTGTCAATGTAAGTAATTTTGCAGCCATCGTTGTTTTCTTTGAATAATTTTGTATATTTCTAAGCTTGATGCATGGTTATTTTTTACAGTTTAAATTCGACGGTTCCTGATCTCCTACATAATCTAATATATATTTTAAAGGATAGTATCTAGGTTCGTTATTTGAATTATTATATCCTGTAAAAAGAACGAATATTTTCCTTCAAACGTTTTATATTATAATCAACTTCTTCATTTGACAAGACACCAGAAGTGTTGAAACAAAATGGCTACTTTTGTAGTGATGTTATAACATACGTTATAATTTTTAAGTAATTAATATTTTTTATTTATATCAAGTATTAAGAATATAGGAACAAGGACGTGCAAATTGAAGGCGAGAGTTATCAATGATAATATTATAAATTCGAATCAGTAGTTATCTCCCTTTAACCCTTTTATATGCATTTTTGAAGGTACTTTTTATGCCATGTAATTTGGTGAGACGTCTGCAAATTCCCATTTCGAAAATGCGGCCCAGATAAAAAAAAAATAGTTTGGGAACCACTGGAAGTCCTCTAACTTGAAGACTGGTCTTGATCATAGACTGGATCTGCTCACCCACCACTTTCCAGTAAAAAGCGGCCTTATGGGTGATGAACTATTTTCATTCTACAGCCTTTTCCCCATAAACGAAACTTTGCTAACCTCTTTGCCACGTATTACTCTTTTCATGCTAAATTTCAGAAGATCTACATTCATTTGTTCCACCATTTCAGATTACCACAGCTCGGACCCGACAAACCAAATGAACAGAGTCGACATTCGCTCTGTTTTTTAATGCGGATATTGCACTCAGAACTGTTAGTTTTTCAAAACTCCCGAAAGGCTTTCCCTGACCTCTGCAATCTTCTAGTGTAGGCTCATTTCCTCTTATCACGCCCTTATAACAACGTCATTCATTAATCCTCTAACTTGAGAGACTCTTGGACCTTGTATTGGAGGAACAGTTATATAAAAATATTTACAATCAACACTGCTTGCTTAGAGGCCATAAGATGGTTAGTAGTCTCAGCCGAATTTTATCAGATACAGAAAAATATCATATGTATCAATTCTTCCTTATCCACGTTAGCAACAAAGATTAAAATAAAAACCAGAACAAAATTAATATGAAACAAACAACTAAAAATATTGTTAAGCTTCTGATAAGTAGTTTTAATGGATGGTATCGGCGTAATAGTCAAGTTTCTGTTAAGTAATTCATCAGTTTTGACTTTGTGCTTAATCAAAAACTGCTTGATGTTTTAATGGAGAATACTCACTTTGCTCTTGAGCTGTCACTTCCTGCCATGTCTGTCAAGGTGAAGGCTAAGGTGTATGAATGGCCGGCCGCTGATTTATCTGAGCAAAATATATTTTGAGTGAATCTTAGCAACCGTCAAATTTTACGGTTGAATTCGTCAGATAATTTTTATTACAGGATCTATCAGATAAAATAATTTCACAGAAAATATATTATTCTCTATCTGTACTAAAAAAAAATAATTATAAGCTATTTCACATCCAGTGAGCGATGTGAAAATTGCCGCCATTTTATATTTTTAATTTCACGCATGCGCGTTCTTTGTTGTTGATTTTTTTTTTCGACACGGTATAGTAGGGTCAGTTGGGCACCGTCTGTGAGAAAAAGAGCGCCATATCGCAATTTGCTTCGCCAGAAATTTGGAAACAACATGCTGTACTTCCTGGCATTCCCGCCTCAAACTCCAATACTAACATTTAAGAGTGTTTCTGTGTCAATCTGAGTGCAGAAGATTCAGAAAAAGATGGATAATATACTTAGTCAACACTGATAGCGACATTATGCCTCCATTCATCTTCCCATTAGGCACAAACACAGGGGTCTACATCAAGTGCCTTGAGGAGGTAGTGCTGCCCTGGGTCATGGCTGTCAAAGAATTTTGCGACCACATCATCCCTTGTAACACTCTCTCTTATCGGAAGGTGTTGAGCAGTGTGGGATCACCTCTTAATTGATTCTGTTCCCAGGTCCACACAGACTCAGGGTGGTAGTACCTGTCAGGGTCAGAGTTATGGGTAAATAGTTAACCCCTCCAAAGTGGGGTCAAAACAGTATGAAAGTGTATAAATACATTATTATAGTAAAAGAAAAAAACATACCAGAAATGCGTTTGGGAAAAGAAATAAATTACCAGCAATGCCTTTTTACAAGGGTAAAATATTACCAGTAATGATGCCTTTTTTGTAGAAAAAAAAAAATATTACCAGTTATATATTTTGGAATATAATATATATATATATATATATATATATATATATATATATATATATATATTTGGTTGGATCTCTGATATTGAGCGCTTTCTAATAAGTACCGCTCATATAATATAAATAATATATATATATATATATATATATATATATATATATATATATATATATATATATATATATATGTATGTATCCAAGTTCCAAAATGGAGTATTGCTGCTATATATGGGCACAGTATCTAGTTTGGAAAAGAGTAAAATAATAGTCAATAGTGTAAAAATATACAAGGTAGAGTAAAAAAAAACAAACAAAAAAAACGTCTACACATCCTTGTAGGTGACAACATTTTTTCTACCGTACAATACTTTTCTCACTGCTCTGCATGTTTCCATGGAAAGTTATCAGTCAAACTCTATTCCTTAGTTCCACAGTTCATATCAGCACGGCTAAGATTCGCCATGCCATGCATATTTCCTTAGTATTCTATTGGTGACATGAAAGTTCGACTCGATAAGTTTCTTCCCATGATCCGCTGCTCTGATTGTGTTTCCCCGTTGACTATAGTCATAATCTGTTCAAGTACAGGGTTTAGCCATTATCTTCCTCATATATCCACATAAACTGTTACTCTTACTATTTAACCCTCAATGTGTAGTCGCTGTCGGACCTCATTCAGAGTGAACATACCTGTAAAAGACAATTGTATTTATTAGGTTTTCTTTGTACAAAAGATACAGTTTTCGAGGGCCAATATTGGCCCCGTTCTGAGTGGACACGCGACAAAGAAGAAGAAGAAGAAGAAGAAGAAGAAGAAGAATGTAAATGAGGGAGTGAAAGTATCTGACCTCACCTGATATCCTCTACCTTTCCAGAAAGTACCTGCCGTCGCTTGATATCCTCTACCGTTCCAGCAAGTACCTGCCGTCGCCTGATATCCTCTACCGTTCCAGGAAGTACCTGCCGTCGCCTGATATCCTCTACCGTTCCAGAAAGTACCTGCCCTTCGCCCGATATCCTCTACCGTTCCAGGAAGTACCTGCCCTTCGCCCGATATCCTCTAACGTTCCAGAAAGTACCTGCCCTTCGCCCGATATCCGCTACCGTTCCAGAAAGTACCTGCCCTGAGAAAAAGCAGAAGGGAAAGGGGGCGGAGTGGAAGGAGGAGAAAAATATTTTTTTCTTTTTTTTTACAATTTTATGCTGAAAATTTATTTGCTAAGAAGACTAAGTGAGCCATGGAACTTTCAGGCCGTTCGACGTTAATTCCGAATACGATTACCGAATTGAAGTAACTTCGAACCTGGTCAGTAACTCGCTGAGTTGCCTCTTGGAAATACCAATTTCTGTGTGCTGGGATGCGCGGTTGGATAACGACTCGGAAAGACCTTTTTCAATTATAGTTGCGGCTCGTGACATTCACTTACGCGCAAATACTCATGGGAAGGGTATGAATCCAAATAAGGATTAAATAGTATGACTTATCCTTATTAGCTCCCCCCCCAAATGTTTTAAATCTAAAAAAATATTTTCAGTCTTTAAATAACCTTGAAAAGGTAGATAGGCCGTAAACAACAATCTGTCTGTTATAAATAATCAATATTGGTCTCCCCTTGTTTTGTTACTTTCTTCTTTGAGAGCTCCAGTTCTGTTTACTGGGATGATAAAAGGACACTATACGCGGACCTTGTATTCTCAGTTGAATAAAGCTTAAATAAAGTCTACACCTGTGTATTTTTGTCATTACACTGTCAATGTTTACTCTAAAGTTCAACACGTCTTTCTTTTTAAAATTGTATTTAATCCTCATCAAATTTTGATGTTTGATTATGTCAATAGGGATTTTGAGAGATTGGTCGTACTTAGAAGATTGTTAATTCTTCCATCGTATTTTATAAAAAAAACCGTATCACATATACTTTTTTTTTGTTGAGTTAGACGTATCAACTTCGTTTACTATAGCCGACGGCTTATTCTGTCGCAGCGGACTAAACAATTTGTTTTAGATAAGCTTAATTCTATTAGTCGATAGTAATATAATTAGTCAATTTTGAAGATATCATCTCACATTAGCGTTTAACGTATCCCGGCTGTGTTCAAATTATTACCAGAGTTTCTTTTTTTTAAAGAATAAAGAAAGAATATCTCAGCGTGAAGATAAAACAAGTTTCTCTTATCACCAGTCAGAATATTAGAGCTAACCTTGCATTCTTAATCTTCTGTTCCACTTGTAATTCTACATAATACATCCTTGCTTGATATATATTAAGTATTCCTATCGGTAAAATCAGTTTAAATTCTAAGGGTTGGAGGACTATACGTTATATCAACGTTTGATGGGTTATTGGAAACTGAAATCAATTTCTTTCTTAATGTGTTTCCGGATAATTGAATATATAGGGAGAAATTAGTAGAGTTGAAATTACGACTATTATGTAAATATTAGTCAAATTTATACATGATAAACGATGTTTCTGTTGATACTTGAATCTATAGATAAATATTTCTCGAGATTTCGCGTGAGTCGATTGGGAAACATTCGTCTGGGTTACATGATGGTCGGCTGGAAAGTTCCTAGGCTGACCAAGACGTAAATTTAAGTAGACATATTTGGTGGTCGACTAAAAGACAGGCATAAGAAGCAGAATATAAAAGCTGACCGACGATCTGTTTTATTCTGGTACGCATTCGTGTATTTTATTCAAGAATCTGGTGTGTCTACTGACATTTAAATCTTGGTCAGGCTAGGAATTCTTCAACTGTTCATCTTACATGAATCCATAGGTAAACTTTCGTAAGGTTGATACTTGAGTCCATAATTAAATATTAATCGGGATTATATTTAATCCTATAGGTAAAGATTAGTCGATGTTATACTTGTCCCCATAGGGAAATATTGGTCAGCGAGTCTGTAAGCAAATATTTTTCGTGTTTATAATCGAATATACAGAAGAAATTGCATCTTTTTTCATGTCCATTTGATGCTGAGTATTTCAACGCAAACCAAGATTAAACATCTTCTGCTATATGCCATACTCCTTCAGGATGTTGACGAACATGGCTCTCCACAATTTCCTGTCCTTTGTAGCTCTTAATAAATTTTGTCTTTTTGTTTTCTTTCCTAAACCTTGTTCCGCCACCTGTTTAGCAAAATTCGTTAGGTAGAGTATGATGTGATTAGGTAGAGCAATCTGTACTGAGAGTATCAAATTTTCAAAGCTCTCTTTCCTCTTCATGTGCCTGAAAATTTCAATTATCTCTGCGTAATGTTCTGTTTTATTGATTTTTTTCTTTAAAACCTTCACTGATGCTCACATGTTAATTTCGAGGTATTCTCAGCATCCTTCTGTAGAACTAAAATCTTCTGCTTCTTCATTTTTGAGGAGATTATCCAGTATCCACTGCTATAAATGAGGACTGGTGCTATATAGAAGTATCCTTTTTAACAAAGATCGTTACTAGACACTAATAAATACTTACTCCAGTCAGTCGATTCTCTACAGATTACAACAGTTAAGTAGTGTCGGTTCTTGTCAATATCAACATATGTCACTTTTTAGAACTGGCATGGGCAACATTTTCCGACTAGTGGGCCGCCTGAGATATGGTTCATCATAAAACGGGCCGCAGTATTAAAGAAAAAAATTCAAAGTAATTTTTCGTTGAATTAAAACGAAAATTTTCAGTAAAGAAAAACGCGTAACAACCTGTCTTAGAAATGGGGGGAAAGATATCTTTTACTTGAAGAAAATCTATTGACGCAATTTAAAAATTGAAAATTTCGTATAATATTAACAGTGATGACTCTATGATTAACAGACTCTGTTGTGTGTTATTTGTTTCTGGTTTATTCAGTTGACAATACTTTATAAAATATCTTATAAAAAATATATATATATATTTGTTTTACAAAGAAAAAAAAGGAATTTCTGGTTGCTAAAGCTAAACATTTTTACACGTATGATCTTCATTAATGAAAATCGCCAATGGTTTAAAATGCTGAAAACGTTACTTTCAACGAAACGTTAAGCATTTAAGAAAAATCGGACTTAATCATTATTATGGGCATGTTGTAGTCGGACTCTGACTACAGCGTAACAGGCATTAATAAGGACGGTTCTCTGCCATTAAATCGTTATTTCTCTTTGATACCAGCTTCTCTCAACCTCTTTCCGTGAGAGAGAATATGTGAGTTAACAAGTGAGAATGAATAAAGCGCAAAATTATAATAAATGTTATTTTATCATTAAATTAGGCAGGTCATTCAGAAGGTCATTCAAAAGGTCATTCAAAAGGTCATTCAGAAGGCGAAACGGGACGCATGTTGACAACAGGCCTCAGTTTGCACATGAATGCTTTAGAAATACTGCCTCCTGTGCGAACGTAAACAAAACTATGAAAAGTACTGAAAAGGAAAACGCATATATTTATGCATTTCATCCCAAGCAAGGCAATAATGCCTCTAAGAGGCCAAAAGTTAGCGAAAGTGAAAGAGAAAGAAAGGACTTCTTTGGGGAGAAAGCAGAATGAATGTCCAGGATCAGGAAGACAAGTAGAGATTGACGTTACATTTAAATTTGTGAAGATCGTATGTAGCAGAGAAGTAAGGAACTCGAAGATAGTTCCACAGGGGAGAGTTCCGAGAAAAGCTATTTGAACAGAATATACGCTTGCATCTAGCTGTTTTAACAGTAAAACGATGAAAGATATCTGCCAATCTGGTAGTAAGCTCCAGTTCATGCGGTCGAAATAACAAGAAAGTGAACTTATTTGAACAACTGCTATGAAAGCATTTATAGAAAAGGAAGCTGAGAGCTACGTCACAATGAGACTGACCGAAATCGAGATGCCAGGCCAGAGCCCATAGAATTGTATTTAGATTTTGTTGAGATATATAGGAATCAATGAAAGTTTTATGATTGTGCAAGATGGCTCGTAGCGAGGGAAATTATCTAACACCAAACAGTGAACCAAAATTTTTAGTAGCAGTGCCAGCAATTGATTCAGCGTAACCATTCCATAGCATATCAGTGGAAAACCTGAGACAATGAAGCCGCAAGTTGTGGCTCTCCTGGAGTTTAACATCAGCCAAAATTATGGAAGACAAAATGTCTTCTCTATGAAGATTAACAGAGAGCAGTTATGTTTTGAAGGTTTTCAAATTCATACGCCATTTCTTGCCTTAGTTAAGAATTGATTGCTGGACATTTTCGCGAGAAGTTTCCAGATCTGTTAGGATTTTCGTAAAATAAACTCCAATTTTAGAATCAACTTTTATTCATGAATTAATGTATTTGAACTATGTTTAGATCAGGAAACATGAACATCTATACATTTCTGTGATCGAGTTATAAGATTTGTGTCTTTGAGCAAAGGTTTGTACGTGAAAAAAAAAATCTATGAATGCATCTTCTTTGCAACCGGATGACCTTTTATTTAAAATTAACAAGATGCTTGAAAATTTGGTTTTGAGTGGGTGAAAGATCAGGGAAATATAATCGATGAAGTCTGTGTTCAAGACATCGGTGTGATTCTGCAGTGTCAGGCAGGCAACATGTGACCGAGCATTATCCTGAAGCACCATTGAACCTCGTCGATTCACCAGTGGCGATTAACCAGTGTCGATTCACCAGTGGCGATTAACCAGTGTCGATTCACCAGTGGCGATTAACCAGTGTCAATTAACCAGTCGATTCATGTGGCGATTAACCAATGTCTATAACGATTCGGATTGAGGATTCGGAAAGCTGAGTTCGAATTCCAGTCGAATCTATTACATTCACTTGCTAATACCCTTGGGAAAGGTATGGATCCATTTGGTTTTCTCTCCCCCTCAGCTATGGGTAAAATAGCAGGACAGACCGTGTTATACAGCGTTGGATGGCGACTATCGTAAAAAGAAATGACCACTTATTGCGGAAAAAAAGATCTAATTCGTCAGTCATGTATCGAAAGATACATGATCGCCTACGCGTGTATCACGCATGGAACACAACTAAAGTGATTAAACAGTGCCGATTAACTATTTTTAGTCGCGTTTTGTTTAAATGAAGGAACATTCTCTCCAGACTGTCAACATAATATTGGTGTCATTTCGGTTTTCGAAAGTGTTTGGGTGCAAGGTTAAGCTATTGAACTGACCATTTGCCATGGTCACGAATCATACATTTTCCAAGACACTATACGAGCCAGAAATAGTTCATTCGAATTTCTTAGATAAAGCATCTTACAGACTTCAAAATTTCGAACTCTGACTTTCAGAGTTCATGTGGAACCCCTTTTATCGAGTTTTTTTTTCCGATGTGGTTGAGATACAGGCACTAATCATCTGAAACATCCCTCTGACATTTTGACGCGGATTTCGTTCGACTTGTGTTTTGAGGTGGTGATTTTCAACTGCGGATGAATGTTGTCTACCATCTTTATCTTCAAGTCTCGCATCTCCAAAGCGGATATAAAGAAACAAGTGACGTACTCTCCGATCTCAATTGAATTATTCAATCATTTTCAGAAAGGATTATTTTCAAGTTTCAACTCATGGAAACAAAGTAAAAACATCTCTTCTTTTGCCATGATTAAAATGAGAGGAATATAATGTTATAAGTAAAATTCTTAAAGAGATTGATATAAAATTAACAAATAAGACACAAAGAAAAACGGCCTAATCATATATCGGGCCTATATAATCACTTACACATTTTCGTAGATAATGTGGTTTGTATCATATATGGAATTATATTTTAAAACTTTTAATATTTGCTGTATATCATACAAACTGTAAAATAAGTCAACAGCTCTAAAATGCCTATTATATCCTACACGAGTGCATTAGAATTGAGGTTAATAACCGACTGTTTCTAGGTACGTGTACATTATATATACGTATGTGCTTCGTGTCATGCCTTCAGTTATTAAATAACTAGTGTGTCCGAGCGTATGGTTTCTGCTAATAATTACACCAGATTACGTACAGCCTCCAAGAAATTGTAATGAAGATCTGCTTTGTGTTGTTACAGTATAATCTAGGGGTTCGCATTGTAGATAGTGAAGAACTAGAAAAATACCCGAGCAATAGTCTATGTCATAGAGAACAGTATATTTTCCCTCGAGTAATAAATGTTTCCCAAGTGGCTTTTGCTTATAATTTATTCTGCTTTCTATATTGGAATATAAATCAGTCATATAATCTATCTATCTATCTATCTATCTATCTATCTATCTATCTATCTATCTATGCCAATATGTTCATTATCTATCGATCTGTCTATCTGTCCATCCATCTATTTCGATGTGATCATATCTATTTATCTTAGTCTGTTCATTATCTATCTATCTATCTATCTATCTATCTATCTATCTATCTATCTATCTATCTATCTATTCCAGTATGTTCATTATCTATCTATCTATCTATACCTATATGTTCATTATCTATCGATCTATCTATCCATCCATCTATTTCGATGTGATCATATCGATTTATCTTAGTCTGTTCATTATCTATCTATCTATCTATCTATCTATCTATCTATCTATCTATCTATCTATCTATGCCAATATGTTCATTATCTATCGATCTGTCTATCTGCCCATCCATCTATTTCGATGTGATCATATCTATCTATCTATCTATCTATCTATCTATCAAGCCACTGAGCCGATCATTTGCCATGGTCCTGAAAGATACATTTTTCATCCCAAGAGACTATATGATCCAGAAATGGTTCATACGAATTTCGTAGATACAGCATCGAACACACTTCAAAATGTTGAACTCTCTGACTTTCAGAGTTCACGGGAAACCCCTTTATCAAGATTTTATTTCACCTTGCCAATTTTCATGAGTTAGTACGTTGTAGGTGAGATGCACACACCAAACACCTGAAACATTTCTCTGACATTTTGACGCAGATTTCTTTCAACTGGGGATGAATGTCATCTACCACCTTCATCTTCAAGTCTCGCATCCCCAAAGCGGATATAAAGAAACAAATGACGTACTCTCCGATTTCAATTGAATTATTCACTCATTTATAGAAAGGATTATTTTCAAGTTTAAACTCATGGAAACAAAGTAAAAAAAATGTCTTCTTTTGTCATGATCAAAATGATAGGAATATAATGTTGTAATTAAAATTCTTAAAGAGATTGATATATAATTAACAAACGAGACACTACACACATTAGAAATACGTAATATATATTCATACAACTGTTATAATGATAGTGGAACGCAAAACGTTTATTCTTCAATCGGACGTTATTTTACGAACGGCCTAATCCTTTATCTGGCCTATAGAGGCAATTACTCATTTTCGTAGGTAAGGTGGTTTGTATCACATATGGAATTATATCTTAAAGCTTTTTAATATTTGCTGTATATCCTATAAACCGTAAAATAATTCAACAGTCCTAAAATGCCTATTATATCATTATGTGAAAAGTGTATATATATAAATATAAATATATATTATTATTTATATATTATATGCGGGGTACTTAATAGAAACCGATCAATATCAGAGATAGAGCTAACATATTTGGTTGGATTGATGTGAGTTTGTGACCCTGGGTTTCACGCTTTTGCGATCGTCAGACAAATTTTGGATTTATGTAGCTTGCGAGTATTAGTGTTATTATGGAAGTGGAAGGGAAATCGTCGTCGTGATGTCACTCATGCTAACGCAAACATAGATGCATGTCCGTACACCCATTGAGACACGCAGACACACATACACACGCGCTCACCCACCAGGGATCACACAAACATAAATATATGTGGACAGTAGGGGACTTAATATATGTATGTATACGTGTGTTATTGTCTACAAACATACGCATTTGGTTGCTGAATTTCAAAGATGGAATGTGTATCCATTTTTCTCGTGAATGTAGACATATCAGCAATCAGACCATTTCTCTATTCTTTCGCTGAATAATATTTCCTCTCAGGCACGTATATACGTGTTGTGGGGTCTGTGTAAAACTATGATAGGTAAAAAATGCTATTATTTTTAATATTTTAAGATTGATTTGTTAATATTTTAAAGCTGGATATTTGCTTTTTTTTGATGACTGCATATATGTAACTGGTAGAAATTGCAGTTCGTAATCCTTATTGGTTTTTTATATGGAGGTATTAAATATGCTGGGGGAGTAATTTACGTTACTAATTATAGCGGATTAATATGGTAATAGTAGTTGTGATGTGGTAGTAATATTGTTGTGGGGTTGGTGGTAATGATAATATTAGTAGCTATATCCTATATGAGTACATTAGAAATGAGGTTTAATAACCTTATTTTTTTAAGGTACGTGTACACTATTTATATATACGTATGTCTTTCGTGCCAAACCTTCAGTTATTAGATAATGCAAAATTGATAATACTCGTAATTGTAGAATTTCTTTTAACCTTTTAACACAAAATATTTATCAACGTTAATTCCAACTTGAAAATTACTGGCATTGTTTATAGGAAATTGCACGCAGTGACGATAGGAGATATATTTAATTTTCTGAAAAAGATATTATTTTTATATTTTTTTTAGATGTCTAGGATTCATTGATTGGAATTATATAAATTACATTTTGCTTAATATCTTTTCATATTAAAAGTTTTATGCGTTTAAAATATCAATGACACGAAATTGAAACACCTCAAGACGGCTAGCGTCGATAACGCCTCTCTTGAGATAAATTTAAGCAAGACGCTCACTTAGCAGACGAAGGTAGCAGAATATCTTACAAGAAAGGCTTGAACAAAGAGCATTTCAGTCTAGAGGGTGGGACGAAAGCCTTGTCATCTTTTACTAAAAAATAATGAGAACGATAGAAGAACAAGTAATAGAGTTATACAAAGCACATGTACTGGATTCAATTTATTTGCTTTTATTGACGCTATCACACACTGAGAAGCTTTGATAGAACTCATGTTAGCCATTTAAAATAGAAAAGTATATTATGTAGAGGTGACAAGACTATCGGACCAGCCTGTATATGTCCATTTAATAATTTTAAGGGGTGGGGGTAGCATCATATAAAAAAAAAGATAAAATTAGAATATCTACTGCTGGCGATGCCGTTGACCAAACTAGAGAATGGTCCGAAAGTCTCATCACTCCCTACGAAAAAGTAACGAGAATATTAGAAGAACAAGTAATACAGTAATACAAAGCACATTTAGTTTATTCACTTTCATTAATGCAGTTTCACATGGAGAAGTTCTGTATGAACGCCATCGTTTTCGGGGCACAAAATGATGCGGTAACATTTTACGAAGAAGCTGTGCTTTGCTGTTTGTTGCAAAGGCTCTACAAATGGCGTCCTTCAGTTGACGTTTACTCTGGTATGGATCATATGAAACTCTCTCCTTGATAATACCCCACAGATTGTTGTCGCAAGACGTGGCGGCTAGACTTATGAAAGGCCAATCGACAGGTACATGATGTTGTTGCGATTATGTACGGATGACAAGACTTTCAGACCACATATAGAATAAAGTATTCTCAGAGTAATTAATTCAACAAAATATTTATAAGAACCGTAGTGATAAAGGAATTACTTCTTGAAATAGATAATTATTAGCCTCTGTATAAGTTGTAAGTTCTAAAATGCATGGATTCAGGCTCTTTTTTCTTCGATTTCAGCAGTTTGATATCAAAAGTTAAGACAAGCAAGGAAATCTTTTTAAAAATATGTTGTTAGAATCAATAGAGTAATAAGGGAAGTAATTGTGTAACCACTTCAGTGGCGCCTGCTTAAGTCAAAGTACTAAAGAGGAAAGCACATCAGAATAATAAAAAGGACACACATGGTAACTACGTGAAAATAAGAAAAGAGAAATGACACGCGTTAGATATGTTACAGCGCTGAGAAATAGACTGAAGCTGAAATGCCAAGCCGAAACAAATAAATACTAAAAGAACTATTAGTATTTAGCACTACAATAAACATTTACAGTTCTTACTAAAAGGAGCTAAATAGAAAGCTATGCAACAAAAATTGCACTATATTAAAATATCTATAAAAAATATGCTTTTGAGCGTTTGTATTCTTCACACGCGGGAGCAGAGAGGCATGAAAATTGTTACGATTTCCAATTCATAGTTTTTCTAAACGTGCTTTTCATGGTCAACCACCGCTAGACCGCCTTGTCTGTGCTATTATTTAACACATAGGTAAAGGAAGAATAGATGTAGCCATACCTTTCGTAAATCTATTTCCGGGAAAGTGAATGTAATGAACTTGACTGGAATTCTGGCATCCCGCTCTCACCCCTTCACTGTCGAAACTCCTAAATGTAGCCGTCTTTTCTACTCTAATAGCTTCATGTCTCGCACCTCTCGCCTGTGGAACTCCCTTCCCTTTTCCTGTTTCCCTGCAAGCTATAATCTCCAGCTATTCAAGTGTAATGTCAATCGACATCTCCAGTTGCCTTGATCTACCCACTACACTCATCCTTTCTTCTATCACTCCAATCTGATCTTGCTCTAAATTTTCTGTAACCCCTTGCGTCCTAGTGGCTTCCCGCTTTGCTCGGGGTGAAATGCTTAAAAAAAAAAATTCAAACACGCCTCACCTATCTCTCCTTCTGAGAAGCTATCCATTGCAACACACGCACGTCGACTGCTTGTCAATAATTTTCATCACGATAATTACGATTACCGGGAAGCTGCTTACGGAGATACACCTCACCCAGAAGAATGAAGCCGTTAATTATTTGAAGGTGTGTCATTCTCGGAGTTAATTTGAAGAGGAAATGGTTAGATCATTCAACAAGATAACGCCCCGAAGCCCGCAGCGAAAGACGCTCGAAAATCGTATATTCAGAACAATCTAGAGACACTTCAGGAGTCTAATCCGATGACTTGAATCCCATTGAAAATTTATTCCAGAGCTTGAAAAATGGAAGTCATCTTAACAGAAAATATTATTTATGATCTTTCACAAAGAGGATTGACTTTGACTTGACTTGTATCGGTTTTCACCGTGGTCGGGTTGAGCCGGCTTCCTCCCGAGCAAGTACAGCATCACGGACCATCGCTGCCCACGTTCACCGATCCTGAGCCAGGTCACACGAAATGGCGAGGCAATCGCGATTCCATCGTCGAAAACCAACTACTTGTGAACCCGATAGTACTGCTAGGTCACCCTTGATTGTGCTCACCCACGTTCTTAGCTGCCCACCGACAAGTTTTCGCCAGCCAGGAAGAGGAGGGAGAAGCACATCGCGGATGAGCTCTCCCTCCGGTCGTCGAGCTGCGTTGCCAGAACCATTTTTCGGTAAAGAGGATTATATTAAGTTTTCAAAAGAATATTAAGCTTGTGAAAAGGGTTAGAAACGTTTTTAAGAAATGCGTTCAAACCAAGGCAATGCAGTTAAGTATTAAAATAGGAAACCAATGTTTTCGAATAGGTTTTCCTTCAGCACGAGCTTTGATGGAACTCAAACACGGCTCACCTCTCTCTACTTCCGAGAGCCTATCCATTGCAACACACGCACGTCGTCTGCTTGTCCATAATTTTCATCAAGAGAATTACCATTACCGGGAAGTTGGCTACGTAACTGCATCTCATCCAGAAGAATGAAACCGTTAGTTACTTGAAGGTTTGTCATGAAGGTGACTAATTAGTTCGCTATAACACGGTTTAGAAATCCTTCTCTCAGAACGAGTGCCAACCAAATATAACGGCCTCGGTGTAACCGCCATTTAAAGAAGCCTAATAACTTTTGGTCAAATGATAGTAGAAATGGAATTGATGCTGACAGTCAAGTTCGTCGTGGGAAAAAAAAAGATGGATGCGAATATTACGGGAAAAGAAGATAATGTTTTACAGAAAGATGCTGAGAATACAATAAATAAACAGAGCAGAAATATCACGATTTGGGTGTATACTTCTATCGCTAGCACCGGGGGCACTTCAGGTGGATGAAGTATCCATGTAAAGGGAGATATATCTCAGTATTCTCGGAGCTAATTTGTTTTCTTCGATGAAAAACTTGAAAGACAAAAATGGTTAGAACATTCAACAAGATAACGTCCCGAAGCCCGCAGCGAAAGACGCTTAAAAATCGTTTATTCAGAACAATCTAGAGATACTTCAGGAACCTAATCCGATGACTTGAATCCCATTGAAAATTTATTCCAGTGCTTGAAAAATGGAATTTATCAGAACAGAAAATATTATTTATGATCGTTCGCAAAGAGGATTAGGTTAAGTTTTCAAAAGAATATTACACTTGTGAAAGGGTTACAAACGTCTGAGAAATACGTTCAAACGTAGTCAATGCAATTAAGTAGATATTTACTTGACAACCCCTCCACTCTCAGTCAGGTTGTGACACAAAGTCAGTTTTTAACGTGGGGACGCGAGGGTTTTCACTCGGACCGCTGGTCTAAGCTGGTCTTAGCTGGTCATAGTTTGTTCAAGCTGGTCGGAGATGGTCTAAGCTAGTCATAGCTGGTGTTGGGTTGTCATAGCTGGTCCAAGCTAGTCAGAACCGTTCCAAGCTAGTCGTAGCCTGATAGATGTATATAGATGTATGTATATGTGTATTTATATATATGTATATATATATCTATATATTGATATATGTATATGTATGTATGTATATATATGTATATATATATATGTATGTATATATGTATATTTATAATGTATGTATATATATGTATGTATATATATGTATATATATATATAAATAAATATATATATATATATATATATATATGTATATATATGTATGTATGCATATATATGTAAATATATATGTATATTTATGTATATATATATGTATATATATATATGAAATATATATATATATATATATATATATATATATATATATATATATATATATATATATATATATATATATATATATATATATATATATATATATATATATATATATATATATATATATATATATGTGTGTGTGTGTGTGTGTGTGTGTGTGTGTGTGTGTATAGTCGAGTGGTTAGAACATTATTTTTTTATCCATGGGAGCCGGGTCCGAATCTTATTACCATTGTCAATTTGTCAGGAAGAAGACTTCCAGATATTATCAGTTTGGAATGGTACGATCCCAGCGTGTGGGACTATTCTAAAGTGCCTTTAAACGATACCATACTACGGTTGGTTCTTGTGAGTGAAATTGGGTAGACAGTACACTTAGGCCGTCGGTAGCTCTACTAGCACGAAGTCACAAGCCATCATGACCGAGGGTTTGAGTGAAGCTGGTGTTATTCAGATTTTTGATCATTCTAGATAACACTCTCTTTTCCAGAAACTGTAACTAAGGTCTGCTCAGCATAGTTGTGGTAAGTGGGTGTTGAACATACCCAAATGTGCCTCAGCGAGCGTCTGCAAAAGGGATTGGCTACCCGACCTAGTAGACGGGTATCCTCAAATACGAGTGGCCAGCTATTATTATTATTATTATTATTATTATTATTATTATTATTATTATTATTATTCTAATGATAATATTAATAATATTAACAAGAAGAAGAAGAAGCCTATTTTACACTAGACTAAAATGGTATATAGACTGCTACTTCGGATATCAACATTGAGAGGGTACTAAAACTGACATTTCAGGATTTAGATAGTAAGTAATCATTAGTCTTGACTTTTTTAAACTTCCTGAAGCACACTGAGTGTAAGGAGTTCGATATTCTTCTTAACTAGATATTGTTTGATGTGTGCGACCTGTTCAGCGAATGTACACACTTTGAAGAAGCTACTAACATTCAAAAGAGAGCTTTCGTTCAAGAAAAAAAGCATGTATTTTTAACCGGGACACAACAGGCTGGGGCAACGTTTATTTCTAGCTTATCCACACCTCCTATTCGACAGAGACATCTTGAAAATGAAACGCTGACCTTCACATAAGCTAGAAATCAAGCGCGATATGAGGAAAGGACTATCCTAAATTCTGGAGCCTATTCTGCTTATATCCAAACAAGTTATCAAGCGCCTTAACTTCTCAGCAAGAGGAAAATCAAAAGGAGGAGGACTCTCGGTTATCCGCTGTTAGCAAATCCCTTTTAAAGAGACATGCGTACAGCCATACTGAATTGTGTTCGACTCGGGGAAAGAATTACTACAACTGCGAGAAGGAAGATCATTCAAGTCTGTTGTTTGAAAGCTGATAAGTATTCTGTTCCGTTACCCGTCATAGCGACGGTAACTACTGGGCCACAGGAAAGTAAAATGCCCCGTGAACAAAAAAAAAAAACCAAAAAATCTTCCGGCGCTAGTAGATTCGGGAAGTAGTCAAATTTTTATCGACACCAAGATAGCTAAGTCTATCGAATTTTATGTTGGGCACCTCAACGTGGTGTAATGGTTAGACAGCTTGTCTTGCTAGATCATTTACCACTGAGTAGTGAGTTCGATCCTCACTGGGTGCCCCATACTTTCGGCCTTGTGTCACATGTAAGCCGGGCTTAGAAAATCACTATAGTATTGTACGTTAGATCTGCTAACTCTACTGTCAGCATGGTTTTAAAAATGTAGGAAAATCTAAAGCAAATCTGCCAAGGTGTGCAGAAACTTACAAAAAATTTAATTCATCCTTAATGGATAATTTATGTGCTGATCGGATCATCGGGCAGGCCTTTCAAGGCCCGCACAAAAAAAAAAGAGAGAAATTTTCTGAGGGCGACAGACCAACTCTAAAAGCTTGTGGACTTGCTAGCATTTAGAATTTCACCTCCGCATCTGTTTGAAAATTTGCCGCCTGACTGTAGACCTATATCTGCGAAATCGTAAAGATGCTCTGGAGTAGAGAAGACATATATAAAGAAAGATATAACAAGTCTGGTTGATTCAGATATCATTTAGCCCAGCAGATTTTCTTGGAGAGAGCAATTAGGGGTATCTAACGTACGGGAAACTTAAATAAAAGGGTACTCATAGATTATTCACAAACAATATATCGTCATACATTAAAAAATGCTTATCATCTAATTAAGATTACAACGATGATTTCGAAAAAGTATACTCTGTATTCTAAACTAGACTTAAGTGCGTATCATCACGTAATATATGCAAATCAGACGGCCCTAACACGGATTTTGAAGCCGGTGGTAAATTGTATAATTTGAAAATGATGCCGTTTGGGATCACAAATGTAGTTGCTGGGTTGAACGGGCGCCACTAACATCAATTATGTTTAATTTACTTTGTGTTCATGTTTAGTTTGTTTTGGGGTTCATTCCCTCCTCTCCCATTCTTCATCATTAGATTTTTATATATAATAATTTATTATCATTAAATTTTTATGGTATGGGGTGCGTTTTGTAGGTTCCTCTTGAGAGAATGCGGTATTATAGTGTATGGAGGATTGATTGGTGACGGACGAATTTTTATGTTGGATGTGAAAATTGTAATATGTGAATGGGTCGTTAATCAGATTAGCTAGGTATAAGATAGTGTTGACCAGTTTCAAACCCTCCCTTTTTTTAGCCTTGTGCTCTAATAATGTATTTTTCTACGTAATAAATAACAATGTAGTTGCTGTGTTTCAAAGAATTTTGGATGAAATAATTGAAAAGCAAAGCCTAAACGGAATATTCTCATATGGAGATAACGTAACCATTTGTGGTATTAATGAAAGATAACATGGCACTAATTCTAAAATAGAAAAGTATATTATATAGGGGTGACAAGACTTTCGAACCAACGTTTAGATCTACTGCATACAACGCACAGTGCAATAGTCAAGTGGAGAGACTGAACGGAAAGGTGTGGAGGACGATCAACTGAGCCTTAAAATCGAGCGGTTTACCTGTGCATAAAAGAGAAAGCGTTTTATCTGACGCTCTCTATTCGATTCCTTCCTTATGGAGACAGCCACGAATTTTACTCCTCAGGAACGGATGTTTTCTTATCCGAGAAAATGTACCCCAGGAAGCGCTTTTCCTTCATGGTTGACGGTTCCTGGGAAACTACATTCAGAACAAGTACAAGCCTACTCTACGGGAATTTGAACTGCGGATGTTTCTCCGATCACAACAATCTTAACCGGTTCATGTCTAGAGTCAACCGTTATCTTCCCCTCCTATCCATACAAACTACTCCTTAGCCTAAACGTCTACCTCCAGTTAAGCCACTAGACTTGTACAGAGTAAGCCTTACTTTAAAAGAAATTCCTACGTCCATTTAAATGTCTTCACCCCACTTTCCGACTTTGGCGAAGATATTTTACTTCTAAGGCTGAATAATAACTTCCCACTGCTCTATACCTTATTTGTTTGGTTGCCCGTTTTGCTTACCCCGCACATTCCGTCTTCGGACAACGAATGGTTAATCTTTCGTATTTGTTTTCCTTGTGTATATTGTCTAGGTGATATAATTTTCCAATTTCTCTATACGAATCTTCAATTTCGCTATCGTTTCGAAATACGTTATTCTTATATTACTTACATCGAGTGATGTCTGAATTTCTCGCCTGCTACACATTGAAAGCGTGGAAATACACGTGGGTTTCTTGGTTTTGCAAGAAGACATTGATCAGTCTGAAAAAAAAAGAAAAAAAAAAGAACGAAATTTCTTTAAAGACATTTCTTCCGGTGTTGCTTTCAGGAGATGCAGTCGACATTTTTATACCGATAAAATGCTTATTGATAAGGTCGATGCAATTCCGTTTGACTAAACGGGCGATTGGAA